>CAUDMG010001035.1:20356-40670 GCA_958450375.1 Homarus gammarus
GCGTACAGCTGTGGGGGGAGCACGGATGGCAGAGGTGGCACACCTGGCAGCCTCATAGGAGCGACATATCGTCAACACATCCTTAAGAGAAGAGGAAGAGTCGAGGGAGGTGAGGCGTTGGACAAGTTCCTCGTCCTTAACACCCATCAGGATCACCTGCCTCAACTGGGTCTCCTCGCACTGCTGGTGGTGGCCTGGACATATATCTACCTCTTCCGAGGCTCTCTTAAGACGCACGTAAAAGGCATCAAAAGACTCACCCTCCATCTGTCTGCAGCTAAACAATTCCCTCCTGCGCAGAGCTTCATTCTGCTGTCCTTTGATGTGCCGTTGTAGAACGTCCAGTACCTCCTCTACAGACAGCAAAGAGGTTGGGGGTACCTGCAACGTATGTTCCAAGACACGCTGAATTTCCAAGGACAGGCACATGCGCAGCTGGATGAGTTGTTTAGGCTGTGACACACTCTGGAGATCCACCATTGTAGAGTAATCAGTCCACCGTCGCCGCCATTCACGAAAAGTCTGGAAAGTCTCATCAGGCTTCAAGATGGGCGGCGTTTGAGCTGCTGCTTTAGGTGGGGCTGGGGGGTGTGAAGGAAGCATGGATGAGGTATCTGAACCAGTCAGTACCGAGGCAGTGTTAGAGCCAGGGGCTTGGTTAACAGTGAGGCGAGATATCAAGGCTTCAAACCGTTCACTGTCTTCCAATCTCCGTTGGTTGTCTCGTTCTGCCTCTGCTTGCCTTCTGTGCTCATCCGCCAAACGTCTGTGGGCTTCATCCTCGCGTTTCTCATCTCTCATAAACTTCAGTAAAGCAATTATCTCTGGAGACAACGCTGAATATTGAGGTGAGGGACTGCGCGATGTGGGGGCTGAAGCGTCGTGGCCGGTCTGGTCATCCATCTCTGCGGGGCTATCACCCGCCTGAGTCATCCAGACGCTGGGTCTACGGCTACGTAAGGCGTGAGACATAACTACTTCCTCTGTGTACTATGTCTTAAATCAGTGTTGACCGGTCAGCCCGTCGTATCAACAAGATTTCAGACAAAAATTAATTAAATACACAGATAAGTAGGTTATATATATAAAATATATATAAGGAAGCCGCGCGGTCAGCGAGTGTCGTGTGCGAGTGAGTGTGTGTCCTGGGCCGGCAAAGCGTCTCGCCCCAGCTGTGAGGGGGGGTGGAGGCGGCGCTGTGAGGGGGGTGGAGGGAGAGGCGCGGCGACTCCCAGTCAGTCTAGTTACCCTCAGGACGCGGTCAGAGACGGGTGCACTGAACTTTACTCCTTACAAATGCCCAGAACGTGCCGTATACCTTGGGAATCCTTTAGAACAAGGTCACACATGAATGGCACGAACACACAATGCACTAAACACTTCACAGAAAATCACTGTCACTGCTCAAAGTTGCTGAAATTCTTCGAGGCGAGGTGACGCGCGCGGGAGTTGACCCAAGGCTTGACCCAAGACGGGAGGGAACCCTAGCCGGCTTTCTACAAACTTTGCACTATCACTCGTAATTATCCAGTAAGACTACGCACTGCGCCATGTTAGGTTCTGAATAATAAGTTCTATATACAGGAGAGAACACAAACACCTGTATAGTTTTGTAGGTTCGGTTTACTGGATAAGAGTATGTACACAAAGGAGAGCAGCCCTCTCTCTTGACTAGGCTCCCGGTCAACTGCTATAGGCGACGTATGGCAAGTGATACATTAGCAGCTTCCATACGTCGCCAGGCACATTAATTAAGCGTGTGGGATATGGTAATAACATTGCCACACGCTGCTAGCTAGGCTGAATAAATAATACATAAATGGAGCACATACATAATATACATACATGATATATAATCCAGCATACATAATATACATACACCCATGGTTCTTGACTTTCCTTTTTATAAGATCCTGATTAGGCTGGCAAGGGATTTATATCCCAAAGGCCAGGCCTTTACAGTGTTATTCCTCTGATGCCACCGTAGATGACTATGGAGTCCAATCCTGGAGGCGCAGATCTTGTTGCATAGGTGACGGGGATGTTGTTCACTGAGAGGAATTATGCCTTGAGCCCTCTGATGTCGTTGGGTTCGATTAGTAGCTCTCTTTTGATTCAGTGAGGTCTCAAGTGTTTCCGCTCCTCTATGGCATGTTGAGCGCCATAAGGAACGGTCTGAGGCTAGTTGGTCCAGTGAATTTGGTTGTATATTACAGCACTTGAGTAGAGTTTTAGAGTGGTCCTTATATCTCTTTCTCTGTCCTCCCACCGAGCGGTTTCCATGTGAGAGTTTGCCATATAATATTTGCCTTGGAAGCCGGTGGTCTGGCACCCTGATAACATGTCCAAGCCAGCGCAAGTGTCTTTTGGCTAGTATGGTTCAATGCTGGTCGTGTTTGAGAGACGATATAATTCTTCAGGAGTCACTCTATCTTCCCAGGATATTCCAAAGATACGCTTAAGGTGTCTAGTGTGGAAGTTTTCCAGCATTTGGATATGGCGTTTGTAGGGCGTCCAGGTTTCTGAGGCAAATAATAATGTAGATATACAAACCGCGAGATAAACTGCAGTCTTCGTTCCATATTTGAGGTCATTGTTGAGAAAGACTCTTGCTCTCAAACGTCCAAATGCAGCTGAGGCTAAATTGATTCTGGTTTGAATTTCCATATCCAATGAGCAGGTGGGTGTGAGAGTGCTACCAAGGTACTTAAACTGGTTTATTATTTTGATAGGATCTCCATTAATGTAGAATTGTGGTGCTTCTGTTTGTGGAACAATGGGATGGACAAAAATCTCAGTCCTCTGGGAGTTAATTTGCAAACCAAGCGAGCTGTAAATACCAGAGATCACGTCCAGTGCACGTTGCATAGATTCTCTGTTATGTGTCATTATTGCACAGTCATCTGCATACTGTAGTTCTATGACCTGAGTTGTTAAGGTCTTTGTGTAGGCTTCCAGAAGTCTAATATTAAAAAGGCTACCGTCAAGACGGTACCGTATGCCCACACCTGCATCAGGCCCAAGGGCATTGTGTGAGAGTTGTGCTACAGCCAGCAAAAAGATGTTAAACAACACAGGTACCAGCACACAGCCCTGTTTTAAGCCCAGTTGGACACTAAATGGTTCTGACCACACACCACCCTCAAGTACCCGGGCTTGCATTCCATCATGCATCTTGCGGAGGATGTTAAAAAATCTTGGTGGTACACCGACCTTCTTGTAAAGTCCTGGGACTTAGAGATATGAATCTCTTACCAGCCTAATCAGTATCTTATAAAAGGAAAGTCAAGAACCATGGTTTTCGGAGGGATAACAAATAACCGTTCGAAATTGACATCTCTTTACTATAAAAATAACACAAACTCTGACACCACTCACACAAACATCAAATAACAATTACGGGAGTCAAACAATTACGGGAGTCAAACAAATACTGGAGTCAAACAAATACTGGAGTCAAACAAATACTGGAGTCAAACAATTACGGGAGTCAAACAAATACTGGAGTCAAACAATTACGGGAGTCAAACAATTACGGGAGTCAAACAAATACTGGAGTCAAACAATTACGGGAGTCAAACAATTACGGGAGTCAAACAAATACTGGAGTCAAACAATTAAGGGAGTCAAACAATTACGGGAGTCAAACAATTACGGGAGTCAAACAAATACTGGAGTCAAACAAATACTGGAGTCAAACAATTACGGGAGTCAAACAAATACTGGAGTCAAACAATTACGGGAGTCAAACAATTACGGGAGTCAAACAAATACTGGAGTCAAACAAATACCGGAGTCAAACAAATACTGGAGTCAAACAATTACGGGAGTCAAACAATAACGGGAGTCAAACAATTACGGGAGTCAAACAAATACTGGAGTCAAACAATTACGGGAGTCAAACAAATACTGGAGTCAAACAATTACGGGAGTCAAACAAATACTGGAGTCAAACAATTACGGGAGTCAAACAAATACTGGAGTCAAACAAGTACCGGAGTCAAACAAATACTGGAGTCAAACAATTACGGGAGTCAAACAAATACTGGAGATCAAACAATTACGGGAGTCAAACAATTACGGGAGTCAAACAAATACTGGAGTCAAACAATTACGGGAGTCAAACAAATACTGGAGTCAAACAATTACGGGAGTCAAACAATTACGGGAGTCAAACAAATACTGGAGTCAAACAATTACGGGAGTCAAACAAATACTAGAGTCAAACAATTACGGGAGTCAAACAATTACGGGAGTCAAACAATTACGGGAGTCAAACAATTAAGGGAGTCAAACAATTACGGGAGTCAAACAATTACGGGAGTCAAACAAATACTGGAGTCAAACAATTAAGGGAGTCAAACAATTACAGGAGTCAAACAATTACGGGAGTCAAACAAATACTGGAGTCAAACAAATACTGGAGTCAAACAATTAAGGGAGTCAAACAAATACTGGAGTCAAACAATTACTGGAGTCAAACAATTACGGGAGTCAAACAAATACTGGAGTCAAACAAATACTGGAGTCAAACAATTACGGGAGTCAAACAAATACTGGAGTCAAACAATTACGGGAGTCAAACAAATACTGGAGTCAAACAATTACGGGAGTCAAACAAATACTGGAGTCAAACAATTACGGGAGTCAAACAATTACGGGAGTCAAACAATTACGGGAGTCAAACAATTAAGGGAGTCAAACAAATACTGGAGTCAAACAATTAAGGGAGTCAAACAATTAAGGGAGTCAAACAATTAAGGGAGTCAAACAATTAATGGAATCAAACAATGAACAGATATTTCCTACGGCGGCGGCCCTGGGGAAGGTTCTGGAAAGCAGTGATCCACTCTCAGGGGAAAGGTCAAGGCAGCTTCCTCATTTGGCGTCGGCGTTGGCGGGCGAGGTCTTGCCACCCAGGAGAGTCACCAGGGCACGGACGGTGGAGAGGGAGTGAAGGAAGCTGGCGTTGATGTGGCAGCCGCGGTAGTAACTGGAGCAGGTGACCAGAGGTTGACAATCGAATAGTGAAGGTCTGGGGAAACAGCCCACGAGTCCAGGACCTATGATGAGATCACAACCAGAATTGGAACGAACAGCGAGGTGCAAGTACAGCTGTTGACGACTGGGCAGTATCTGCTCTCTGGGTCGATGCAGCAGTGACGTTCTCACCTCCATCTACCCCCCAGAGTGGAGGACGCGAACAAGCAAGCGGGCGGCGAATAACCATCCTGCTCGCTACCGCCCTTACACTTCTCCTGCGTAGTCCACAGAAGTTCTCTGTTTACTGTGTCGAAAGCTTTGGAGAGGTCAATGAAGGCGGTGTAAAGGTCTACTTTTTGGTCTCGACTCTTTTCTTGAATTTGCCTAGCTGCGAAGATCATGTCTATTGTACTGTGATCTTTCCTGAATCTACATTGGGATTCAGGAAGAGTGTTCTCCGTTAGGTGTTGGATAAGTCTTGATAACATGACTTTCGACAGGATCTTGACAGCAACTACAAGGAGGGAGATGACCCTGCTGTTACCACAGAGTGCTTTGTCACCTTTATTCTTATAGATTGTTATGATGTTTGCATCTTCTCCTTGGTCTTTCTATCTCCCCTCCGTCCAATAAGGTTCTGACATTCCAGGTAGTAATATTAAGTTCTTTCTTAATCTGATTATTTTGATCGTTTCGACTGCATAATGGGATGACTCGACGGCTGCAGCGGGCCGCCCCAACAAGAGTCAGACAGCATTTGTTTAGGACCACTTTTTCGAGGTCCCTCCGTTAGGAAGCAGTCGGGATCTGCTTGTCATGATGAAAGCTGCCGAAGAGACGCACTGCCCTGTCCCATGTCTCAGCGACCATCACTCCACCACCGCCTACGTGTAGGTCGGAGCTAAACACTTCTAGTCACATCCTTGACCTGTGCCCCCACTCGTTCCCATCGCTGTAGGTCTTTTCGAGATGATGATGAGATGATGAGGGGGATTGGAGCAAAGGGCCTACACAATGAGTGGATTTTGAGTGGGGATGATGGAGCGCAAACACCACTCCCACTACCTTGGCCTCCCCCAGCAACTGTCGGTGGCACAGGAGACCCATGACGACCGACTGCTGAGCGGGGTCGCAGGAGTCTGCCGAGAACGCGGTTTATTGCGCTTCACCCATTGCGTGACTCCAAACGCAGTTTTTTCGTTAGGGGTTGACTCCCATAGTCTTGCACTTTACCATTATAATGGTAACAGCAAACTTAAAGCAATCTCACGACGCCTCTACTCCTATCTTGACCATGTAGGCAGTATGTCAAGTGTTTAACTTACTTAGTTACCTCAGTTAGATGTTTGTAACTGATTTATGCTATATCAGTAGGTTCCACGTTGACTATGACTCATAATTATAAAATGGAGGATATTGATAAAACCATTAAAACCTGTTTAAATACATTATGTAATTTACAACTAATATACAGCAATGGTTCAACGTAAGTCATAGGCCTAGTTAAAACTCAATACTTTGGTAACAGTGGTGGGGCAAGGTGACACACAAGCCACATAGCAAAGGCTTGTCACACACACAGCTCACAGCAGATACAGATAAAACAGCTCACTGTCACATACAACTCACTGCCTCACACAGACCCTGATAACTGCGTCCCCGCTAACCCCTTAGTCACACCTGTTCATATTCAACCCAAATGATACTTCTTATTCGCTTACGCCAGCCATGGGCAACCTTTCCTCAGCCATGGGCCGCCTTGTAATTTATATCCTACCTAACCCAAAAGTAATGTTAATATTGTATTATCGTGGACAGGGAAGCAGTTTATCCTCACATCCACCTCACAATATTTTCTGTTTACAATCACAGATTTTTCCCATTTATGAAACAAGTCCACTATAATAATTTTTAAAGTAATATGTTCATGTTTCTTGGCCTTTAACACAAGATGACTGAAGCAGTCTGTAAATACATTGATTTTTCCTACAGTTACAGCATTTGTCTTACTTATGAGACACAGCCACCAGAATACTGTTAATGTTAATCTTGGTGCATGAACAACTACAATGACACAACCTATAGGTACATCTATTTCTTTTAATATATATATATATATATATATATATATATATATATATATATATATATATATATATATATATATATATATATATATATATATATATATATATATATATATATATATATGCTGATAACCACAAGGAAAGAAGAAAACACGAAGTTCCAAGCGCTTTCGTGTAATTCACATCTTCAGGGGTGAGTACAGACTAGAGAGAGTAATACAAATCAAGGTGAATATATACAGAGGAGGGTGAGACCAGGTCCACAATGGTCAGGTATTAGGTAATGACCCTACTAATCTTTAAATAGCACACAACGGTTGGTGGTCAGGTCAGATGGGCCAGTGACCCGCCTTCTCACCTGATCACAAATCTTCTTAATTACAAAATTGTCCAGCTTGTACATGCCGTTACTCAAATTCATGTTGAATGCTTCGGTATGTTTAATAAGACTAGATTCTATGATGTTTCTACTATCAATTGAATTACATGGTAATATTGAGGAGGCATTATCCCAGTCAATGCAATGCTTGTTATCCCTCAAATTGGCACTCCTTATTAGAAATAGTGATTGGACTAAGGATGCCAATAACAACTGTGTAGTGAATCTCTCCTCTAAACAACTAGACAATGATACCTTGTGTGCCCTCGGCTATGGTTTAAGTTTTGATGGTTCCAACAAGGGAGTCGACAGTGTTGACATAGCCAGAGCATTTTGCAATTTGGAGAAATTCAGTAATTTGACAAGTGAAGAAGTGAACATGTGTAAAGGTGTTGTGTATGCATCTATGTCCAAGCCTTGTGTTCCAAACTGTCCAGAAAGATTCACCAAAGCAATCCAAGCCCTTAAGAAAAATAAGGATCTACATGTCACTAAAGCATATAAAGCCAACACAGTAGTGATTTTAAACAAAGATGACTATATCTCAAAAATGAATGACCTTTTATGTGACACTACAACATATTGCAAACTCATAAATAATCCTCTCAACACTGTCAACACCCAGTTCAACAAAAAACTGAAGTCCCTATTGAGAGGTAAAGCTACTCTCATTAAACATCTTACTTCAACGTCCCCTCCACTGCCATACATGTACGGTTTAATCAAGACCCACAAGCCCAATAACCCAGCAAGACCCATCATTAGCTCAGTTGGGTCAATCTCTTATAAACTATCTAAATGGTTAGTTTCTTTACTAAACCCCCTAGTTGGCAACATTTCTAACTCCAATATCAAGAATAATATGGATCTGGTTGATAAACTCAATAACTTGCACATTAATCATGATTTTAAACTGGTCAGCTTTGATGTAACGTCACTCTTTACAAAGGTCCCAGTTGATGATTTACTAGAGTTCCTCATAGATTCCCTGGATAACATTTCACTGCCCGTCTCGAAAGACGACTTCATCGAACTCATCAAACTATGTATTAAGGATTGCAAATTCGAATTCAATGGGGAATATTATGCTCAAAAATTTGGTATGGCAATGGGTAATCCACTCTCACCTGTATTAAGCAACCTATATATGGAATTCTTTGAAAAGAAACTATTAAGTAATATTTTACCACCCTCAGCAGTCTGGTTTAGATATGTTGATGATGTATTATGTCTCTGGCCATGTAATGAGGACCTAAAAGCTTTCCTACCACAACTTAACAACTTAGCCCCCTCGATCAAATTCACTGTGGAATTAGAGCAAGACTGTAAATTGCCATTCCTAGACTGTCTGATACACAGAATAGGTAACACCTTTAAGTTCAGTATTTATAGAAAACCAACCAATGTGTGTTCATACATTCATTATTATTCTGCCCACCATAATAGAGTGAAACAGTCAGTATTTACAACAATGTTTTTACGTGCCTTGAGAATTTGCAGTCCGGAATTCATCGATGAGGAATACAAATATATATATAATATTGGCTCAAACCTTAAATACCCTAGATCTTTCATAGACAAATGCTTAAACATTACTAAGAAAACTTTTTATAGAACTGATTCCAAGCCCACCCATGACCATAAGAATATCTTAATATTACCATTTCACAAAAATTTCTCACACATTCCGGCACAGCTAAAAACCTGGAACGTCAATGTGGCATTTAAAAACTCATGCACTGTTAAACAAATGTTTATCAAGAACTCCCCCAACAACACAATTGGTTGCATTTATAAAGTCCCTTGCAAGGAATGTAATATGTTTTACTTAGGCCAGACAGGTAAAGATCTTGTAACTAGAATTAAACAACACAAATACAGTGTTAGGACAGGCCAGGAATCCAATGCTCTGTTTGTTCATTTGAGGGATAACAAGCATTGCATTGACTGGGATAATGCCTCCTCAATATTACCATGTAATTCAATTGATAGTAGGAACATCATAGAATCTAGTCTTATTAAACATACCGAAGCATTCAACATGAATTTGAGTAACGGCATGTACAAGCTGGACAATTTTGTAATTAAGAAGATTTGTGATCAGGTAAGAAGGCGGGTCACTGGCCCATCTGACCTGACCACCAACCGTTGTGTGCTATTTAAAGATTAGTAGGGTCATTACCTAATACCTGACCATTGTGGACCTGGTCTCACCCTCCTCTGTATATATTCACCTTGATTTGTATTACTCTCTCTAGTCTGTACTCACCCCTGAAGATGTGA
Organism: Homarus gammarus; assembly: GCA_958450375.1. Classification (NCBI taxonomy): domain Eukaryota; kingdom Metazoa; phylum Arthropoda; class Malacostraca; order Decapoda; family Nephropidae; genus Homarus; species Homarus gammarus. The sequence goes on from CAUDMG010001035.1 coordinate 30,089, forward strand.
ATTACACGAAAACGCTTGGGAACTTCGTGTTTTCTTCTTTCCTTGTGGTTATCAGCATATACCTAGATCACGCGCACCTACAGTGATTTACTTGCATATATATATATATATATATATATATATATATATATATATATATATATATATATATATATATATATATATATATATATATATTCAAGACATCTTCAGAGGCAGCTGAGTTTACATTACATTGGTATTGGAGTCCTGAGTTATGAGGTGAAACAAGATTATTAGGGATTGAAGAAGAGTTGTGAAACTTAAATACAGTTGAAGTAGAAAGAATCTTATCTATTGGAGTTTTATCTTTGTTTTGCTCCCTCGGGTCGTCAACCTCTCTATTAGTATTGGTTTATTTATTTGGTGCTGCTTATTATACTTCTTACTGCTATTTTATTATTGTTTTTACTGTGGTGGAGTCTCATTTTTTGTTAAGGTGTTAGTTAAATGTTAGTTGTGTTAGTCTAAAGGTACACTGTATGGGGAGGCCTGCCAGGTTCTTAGTGGAGCTGGTAGGTCACTCCCATCTTTTATTCTCTCTATTAATGTTTTATGTGTATATTGGGGCAGGAGGTGGTTCAATTACTTTCTTCCTGGCTGATTTAAACCAACTGTGTTCTTGGAGTTCTTCATTATCTGTATTATTTATCCAATTTTGATATGTTTCTGTGTTGAGTTCAGTCACTTTTTTCCAAATATTTGCGGCTTTGTTGTGTATTTCTACATTGATTGCTAGGAGGTTTGCTCTCTTGTGTAGCTGTTCATTATTGATGTGGTTTGTATATTTCATGTTATATATAAATCTGAGGGCTATATTTTGTACTGTTTGTAACCTTTTAATGCTCGTTTTACTAAGGGTGTTCAATGGGATGGGTGGGTAGTCCATAATTGATTTGACAAAGGCTATATAAATCTTTCTTTTGTTATTAATGCTAAGGTTCTTAAAGCGTTTTATTTTTGATAATCTTATTCTTGCCTGTCGTTCTTTATCTTATAAGTATGTTATATATCCTCTTTTTGTTAGTTTTAGTCCAAGCATCCTGCCTTCAGTGTCGTGTGGGTATAGTTCCTGGTCGACTATTACTGGACTTGTTTTGATCTTGGCTATTGGTATTATCTTTAATTTGTTCTTATTTGTCCTGATTTTACATTTTTTCTCAAAGTCATTTAGGTTTTTTATCGCTGTTGCCGTGTAGCGTGTCATAAATTAGGTTGATTTTTGTGGGTATGATACTATTTGAGTAATATCATCAGCAAACATTACATATTTGCTAAAGGGGGTAGGTTGAGGTGTGTCTGAGGTATATATTGTTTATAGTGTTGGAGAAAGGCATCCTCCTTGAGGTACTCCACTCTCAAGATTAAACATAGTTCCAATAAAGTTTCCAATTTGAATTTGTGCTCTGCTAGTATTCGTTAAGTCCCAGTTTTAATATTTTATATTTTAAGCCTAAATGCCAAACTTTATCAAAAGCCTTAGAAACGTCCCTTAAAATTATATTGATCTGGTTCCCCTTGCTTTTTTCTATTGCAATTATTTCCGTTATTGTAGCTATTGCAGTTAGGGTATTTCTATTGGGCATAAATCCATGTTGTCTATTGTTAGTTTTCCCATGTTGTGTTAAAAAGGCTATAAGTCTTGAATTTAAAAATTTTTCCAATAGTTTCCCAGTAATTTCTAATAAAGATATTGGCCTGTAGTTTAATATTTCCTTGTTGTCCTTACCCTCCTTGGGAATAAATATCATTTTAGCATATTTTAGTTTGTCTGGAAAGTAACCGGTTATTAAGCATGCGTTATAAATGTTTAATAGTGTTTTTAAGATGTTTTCAGGTAGATTCATGATCATATTTCGTGTAATACCTGTGATCCCAGGGGCCTTTTCCTTAAACTTCCTCAGACAGTGCATCATTTCTTCCATGGTTATTATTTGATTATTAGGTAGTAAGTTATAGTCTATATATTGCTTTAGGGTGATTCTATGTATGTGTCTTCCCATTTCGTCTTCTATCTTTCTTCGTGTTCACTATCAAAATCTTCATTTTCCTCAGCCGATATTTTAAAAACTTTTACCCATTCTCTTTTGAATGTTGACTCTTGTTCGTTTTCCTCGTGCAGTTTTGTTCCATTATGGTCTTTAATGTATGGTGTTTTTTGCTTGTTGTGCTCCATCATCTTGTTTATGGAAGTCCAAAATGTTTTTGTGTCTTTAGTCTTGTCGGCCGCCATTATAATATCATTCCATTTGTTGTTGTTTGCTTCCTTAAATGCGTCTCTTAATCTAATATACGATAGGACTAGCTGTCTGTCTGTCTGTCTGTTCTGGGCAGCCGAAATGGCACAATCGTTTTTCATCAAACTCGGTGGAAAAATCGCAAAAAATTCGTAGAGTGGAACAAACCTGGTCCCATGTTGATGGTGTCTTTAGGAAGGCATTAATTAACCATTTTATTTACGATGGAAAACGATGCAAGTCTACGGACTTGATGCACCCTCATTCGCTGTACGCTGTCAGCAGGATACAATACAGTACAATACCATACTATACCATACAATACAATACAATACCATACCATACCATACCAAACCATACCATACCATACAATACAATACACAACGAACTACAAATATTTGTAGGAATAAAACATAATTATATAGACATGTAAGACTCACAACTTGATAAGATATCCGTAAGACATTAGCTATTGGAAATGTGATTAAATGTTTTGTTATTAATCCAGTGTGAAATGTATCAGTATTGGTGGTACAATCCTAATGGTCTCTAATCCTGTTGATTAGGTGAGGTTAATCTGGGTTTATTGAGATTAAAGATAAGGTGTGGGGTTTAATCTACCTGTGTTAATCTCAGGTACAACTCTTAAAGTAACAATCACGACCATGATTATAACAACCAGGACCATGATTATAACAGCCACAACCATGATTATAACAACCACGACCATGATTATAACAACCACGACTATGATTATAACCACGACCATGATTATAACAACCACGACCATGATTATAACAACCACGACCATGATTATAACAACCACGACCATGATTATAACAACCACGACCATGATTATAGACCATGATTATAACAACCACGACCATAATTAAAACAACGACCATGATTATAACAACCACGACCATGATTATAACAACCACGACCATGATTATAACAACCTCGACCATGACTATAACAACCACTACCATAATTATAACAATCACGACCATGATTATAACAAGCACGACCATGACTATAACAACCACGACCATAATTATAACAACCACGACCATGATTATAACAACCACGACCATGACTATAACAACCACGACCATAATTATAACAACCACGACCATGATTATAACAACCACGACCATAATTATAACAACCACGACCATGATTATAACAACCACGACCATGATTATAACAACCACGACCATGATTATAGACCATGATTATAACAATCACGACCATAATTATAACAACGACCATGATTATAACAACCTCGACCATGACTATAACAACCACTACCATAATTATAACAATCACGACCATGATTATAACAAGCACGACCATGACTATAACAACCACGACCATAATTATAACAACCACGACCATGATTATAACAACCACGACCATGACTATAACAACCACGACCATAATTATAACAACCACGACTATGATTATAACAACCACGACCATAATTATAACAACCACGACCATAATTATAACAACCACGACCATGATTATAACAACCACGACCATAATTATAACAACCACGACCATAATTATAACAACCACAACCATGATTATAACAACCAGGACCATAATTATAACAACCACGACCATGATTATAACAAGCACGACCATGATTATAACAACCACGACCATAATTATAACAACCACGACCATGATTATAACAACCACGACCATGATTATAACAACCACGACCATGACTATAACAACCACGACCATAATTATAACAACCACGACCATAATTATAACAACCACGACCATGATTATAACAACCACGACCATAATTATAACAACCACAACCATGATTATAACAACCACGACCTTGATTGTAATAACCACGACCATAATTATAACAAGCACGACTATGATTATAATATCCACAACCATGATTATAACAACCACGACCTTGATTGTAATAACCACGACCATAATTATAACAAGCACGACCATGATTATAACAACCACGACCATGATTATAACAACAATGACTACGATTATAACCACGACCATGATTATAACAACCAAGACCATGATTATAACAGCCACGAATATGATTATAACAACCACGACCATGATTATAGACCATGATTATAACAACCACGACCATGATTATAACAACCACGACCATAATTATAACAACAATGACCATGATTATAACAACCCCGACCATGATTATAACAACCACGACCATCTGGAAAACAATGTCCCTGTATGCTGTCAGCCAGACGGCGGTTGCTCGCTAGCCAAGCACGAGCCTTCGAACTTTCACGCCTCGGTAACCTGTACCACTGGGCTCGCACGAAGGGCCTACGATCACTTGTTTTATCTGTAGTGCTGTCTGTGTCGTATATAGCCATCTGATACTGCCGTGTCTTTCCATATAACTGTTTATTTCATTGTAATGGTTTGGATTAATTTAACGTCGGTTGTTAGTCTGTTGAAAAAGTCTTTGTTGTTGGTAAAAATTTTGTCTGGTGTCGATTGCTTATTGTGATTTCTCCAGGTTGGAAAGTTAGGACCTTGATGATTGATTTTCCCAAGGTTTATTAATTGATTAAGGGCGTTCCCACGGCGTTATTATTTGTATTGTCTAAAATACTGTGTCTGGCGTTAAAGTCTCCTAAGATGTACATAGGGTGACTATTGTTAACCAATTTTAATAGGTCTTCTATAGGTAAGCAGGGTCGTCTCGGTGGCAGATAAGTAGTAGCAATGATTACGTCTCCTTGAGTTGTATTTATTTTTATTGCTATAAATTCATCGTGGAAGTCATCGATTAGTTTATATTTTAAGTTTCTTTTAACCGCGAAAGCTACTCCGTCATTTTTCTCGCCCGATTTATTTCTTTGGTTTACATAATAGTTGAAGAGTTTTATGTTGTCTGTCTCACCGTGACTGTTTATTAGTATAATGTCAGGGTCAATTTCTTTATATATATTACTTAGGTTAATTCTCTCGGTGTTCCAGTTTCTCACGTTATGTTGTATTATTCTTAAAGTTCTTACTGTTTGTCTGCTGTCCATTATTTCTTAAACTTGGATTGTGGCAGTTGTAGTGGAGACCTATCTTCTTGTTTCCCGTTTAGTACCCTTCTAAATTCAGAGTGTTCTATTATTTTGAAGTTGTTAGTTGTTATTCGTATTTTGTCCGTAACTATTAGGGGCCATACGTATTCTTCATTTAAGTTTTGGTCTTGGTAAGTCCATTAATATTGACCTTCTTCACAATTCTTTAATATGGCTTTTCCCGTTGGTCTGGATGTTGGGACTCCATATCTAGTTGTTGTTATGATTTTCAATCGGGTTTCTTCTGCTGTCTGGGGTTGTTTAAAGTGGTCCACTGTCTGCATCTCTTGTCTTTGGTTTTGTTTAGTGGCAGCTCCTTTGGCTGCCGATGATGATGATAATGGAGATAAAATGGCAATGGTTTGCCATGGGAAGGGAGAGAAGAGGAAAGGTAGAAGGAAGTTATGAAACGGGAAGTAAAGTAGTAGAAAATAAGAGCAGGTGGGCTAACCACCTAGCTGAGACGATTTGATTGGCTGTGGTGATGGCCGCACCAAGAGGTCGCCCTAGCTCAAAGGAGGCAGGGGGGGTGGGGGGCTAAGCTAGCCAACAAGATGTTTGTTATTGTGTTAGTTGGAGAGGTCTACTAGGTCCTTGTGTAACTAGTAGAGCACTCTGGTATTTTATTTTTAATATTATGGTCTAAAATAAGGTGAAACTGGCGTCAAGAAGTTATTTATGGTGTGGTGTATAATGGGTCTGGCTCTAGGGTGCTTGGTAGTGTAGATAAGGATGAGTTTAGTGTAGAGTTGAGGGTTATAGAGAAGGCTTTTAGGCCACCAGTTGTGTGATCTTGTGGTGTCTTCTGTTGAGTATATATTTCGTCTTCCATGACTTGTACCATACTCCCTGTGCTTGTCTGTGTGCTTAATGGCAAAATGTTGTATTTTTCGTGAAGTTCTTTTATTTTGGTTGTGTATGGGGGACGTTGTTTGGAGGCTCTGCGGATGGCTTTGTCTTGTGTTGCCTGGAGTTTTAATTGGTTGGTAAGGCTGATTGTGTTTAATGGTATTGGCGGGTATTCAAGATGGGGGTGTACAAGTGCTTTAAATAGGTGTAGTTGTATTTTCTCTTCCATTTTACCGAATCTTCTTAGTTTTGTAAGCTGTATCGGGGTTAGTCTATTACGTTCTGTTATTTGTTTATTTATTCCTGTTCTTGTTATTGTTGGCCCCAGTATTTTTCCTCCGTTTGAGTAATATATTTCTTCGTTGTTTACTGTGATTGGTGCTGGGTTTATCCTTCAAATGTGTTTGAATTTTAGTTTCTGTGTATTAGTTTATATTTTCCATTTCTTCTCGTAGTTATTTATTTGTATTATGGCGCGAGCTGTTTTTAATGCCATCATCTGTTTGGCCTTGCCTGGATGGCGGATGATCTGGGTGACATCATCAGCATATGCGATGTATTCACCGTGACTTGGTGGCGGCATGTCTGAAGTGTAGATTGTGTAAAGAGTTGGGGATAAGTTACTTCCTTGTGGTACTCCACTATAAAGTCTGAAGCTTGGTCCTTTGTGAGTGCCTATTATATTGTGTGCTTCTCTATGGTCTAAGAAATTACAAAGAAGAGAAGTGAAGTTGTTAGGTAGTTCTTGATTGGATATTTTATATTTAAGTCCCAAGTGCCAGACCTTAATGAACGCTTTTGCCACGTCCCTTAAAACTACGTTGCACTGTTCTTTATTATGCATTGCGTTTGCAATTCTTTCGTATATAAGGGCAATGGCTGTGTTTGTTCCTCCTAAAGCCGTGTTGTCTAGGGTTGTATTTGTAGTCTAGTTCCAGGTGTGTTCTTAATCGGTGGTTAATTATTTTTTCTAAATTTTTCCCGGAGTTTCTAATAGAGAGATTGGTCTGTAGTTCGCTACTGCTATGGGGCCTTTTCCTGGTATTGGTGTCTTAAATTTCTTTGGGTAGTGGCCTCAAGCTATGGATGCATTGAATATATTTCTTAGTAGAAGAACCATGTTGTTTGGTAATTGCTGTAAAATGAGTTTATTTATTTTACTGACTCCAGGAGCCTTGTTCTTAAAACTGTTGATTGTTCTTACTATTTCGTCCACTGTGATTGGTTGTTAGTGGGGACTTGTCATCCAGTGTATTCAGGTCGATCGTGGGGCCAGATGTGGGTTATTTGCGACATATGGTTGGATACTTCCCTCTCTGTGGTCATGCAGAAGTTTTAAGTTTTCTTCGTTGGTTATTTGAAAAATCTTACTCCAGAAAGATCTAAATTCCGGTTCTTGTTCGGTTGGATCTGTTAATTTGACTTGATTACTATTTACTATATAGTTAGACTCGTTGCTTGAGGTTCCCATTAAGTGCTTTATTTTCTGCCAGAACTTCTTCTGTTTATGGGAGTTTTCTTCCGTTTATGAAATCAACTTCTGCCAGTTCCTGTTGTATGCTTCTTTTGAAATGTTTTTTTGCTGTTCGTGTATTATGTTGTATAGCCGTCTGTGTTCTGGTGTCCATCCTTGTTGTGTGATTAGTTTAATTAGGTTGTTAAATTATGTCTGTATGATTCTTGATTGGTGTGAGTATTGAGGGTGTGGTAATGTTCGGTGAGTGGTCTTGGGTATGTTGTGTTCCATGGCCTGGCTAACGTGCTCGTACCATGTGTCCAGTGATTGGTCTATTAGAGAAGTGTGCCTGTTGTGTAATTGTGTGGGTTACTGGTTGTTTAATTCTTGTTTGAAGTTTTCCCAGTTAGCTCGGTTACAGTTGAATCTTAGCCTGGCTGGGATCTGTATTGGGGCTGTGGAGAGTGTGGCTATGATAGGGAAATGCCCTTAGCCCTTAGCAAAGTTGTTTAACATGTCCTTAAAAACAGGTGTAGTACCAGAATCCTGGAGGATAGCGAATGTAATACCGATTTTCAAGAAGGGGGATAGATCACTATCCTCTAACTACCGCCCAATCAGTCTAACATCAATAGTAGGCAAATTACTGGAAGCAATCATTTCAAACTCTTTTCGAAATCACCTTGAGAAGCACCGATTGATCAATGATTCCCAGCATGGCTTCACAAGCGGACGTTCTTGCCTAACTAATCTATTAACATTCTTTTCATCAGTTTTCGAATCGGTGGACGAGGGGCACAATTATGATGTGGTATATCTCGACTTTAGCAAAGCCTTCGACATCCTTAAATGGATTAGGGCGTGGCTACAGGACAGGAAACAGCGAGTGAGCATTAACTGCACTAAGTCCCATTGGAGCAACGTCACAAGTGGAGTTCCCCAAGGCTCAGTACTTGGACCATTATTGTTTATTATATACATAAACGACATAGATATCGGCATAGACAGCAACATAAGTAAATTTGCTGATGACACTAAAATAGGACGTGTTATCAAATCTGACGAGGACTCGGCAAAACTACAGGAAGATCTAAACAAATTTTTCGAATGGTCTGAAAAATGGCAGATGAAATTCAACGTCGACAAATGTAAAGTACTCAGTATAGGAGATGTAAACATGGAAACCAGATACCAGATGAACAACGATGCCATAGAGAAATCCGAATGCGAGAGAGATTTAGGAGTAATGATAAGTAGGAACCTTAAGCCAAGTAAACAATGTGTTTTTGCTCGTAACAAGGCTAATAAAGTACTTGGGTTCATACAAAGGAGTGTTAGTTACAAGACTAGCGAGGTCATCCTAAAACTCTATCTTGCGCTTGTGAGACCACACATGGATTACGCAGTTCAGTTCTGGTCACCGTATTACAGAATGGATATAGAATCCTTGGAAAGAATTCAGAGGAGAATGACAAGACTAATCCCGGGCATTAGGAACCTTGAGTATAGAGACAGGTTAAAGCATCTTAATTTGCACTCCCTTGAGAGACGTAGAGCGAGGGGCGACCTGATAGAGGTGTATAAGTGGAAGGCAGGGCTAAACAAAGGGGACATTACATCCTTGACCACCGAAGGGTCAAGACGTACCTGGCGCTCCTCTCGGAGCAGCCAGGTCAACTGTTAAGTTGGCCCATACCAACCCCCTCCCCTGAACCCTCCTCCCCACGGGAATATCAACAAGTTCTTGCCAGAAGTTACAATTTCATTTAGGAAAGGAACGGAACCAGTATTAAACCGAGGTGAACAGTGGTGCACAGTGCTTAAGTCAGTGAGAACAACTCAACAGTAACAGTCTCACCCAAGTTAACCTTCACACAGTGAGATCCCAGGTACCCAGTGATAACGGCCCCGGCGAGACCCAACAACAACCACCGATGTGTTAATCCGTCTACGATAGGAAGGCCTGGGACCAAACCTCACTCATAAAACACCATCTGTGAGGGAATTACTACACCACATGTCCCTCATAACACCATATGTGAGGGAATTACTACACCACGTCAAGTCCCTCATCACACCATCTGTGAGGGAATTACTACACCACGTGAGGTCCCTCATAACACCATCTGTGAGGGAATTACTACACCACGTGATGCCCCTCATAACACCATCTGTGAGGGAGTTACTACACCACGTGAGGCCCCTCATAACACCATCTGTGAAGTAATTACTACACCACGTGAGGTCCCTCATAACACCATCTGTGAGGTAATTACTACACCACGTGAGGTCCCTCATAACACCATCTGTGAGGTAATTACTACACCACGTGAGGCCCCTCATAACACCATCAGCGAGGGAATTACTACACCACGCCAGGTCCCTCATAACAACATCTGAGGGAACTACTATACCACGTGAGTTCCTCCTAACACCATCTGGGAGGGAGTTACTACACTACGAGTTTGCTGTTCAACACCTACATTAATCTGTATGTTCACTGTATGTTCCTTCACCTTTCTCTAATGAAGGCTTTTGTGAAACCACCAATGTATGTAATAAGTCATTTATGTCCAATGTATATTTTCAGCCTTCGGGCTGCAGAATTTTTTCAATAAACCGTTAATTATTATTATTATTAATTATCCAACCAGGAGCGAACTCGTAACAATGGTTTTAAATTAGACAAATTTAGATTTAGGCGTGAAATAGGTAAACACTGGTTTGGAAACAGAGTAGTGGATGAATGGAACAAGTTACCAAATATCATCATTAACTCGAATACGCTGAATAGCTTCAAACATAGGTTGGATGCTCATATGAGCAATCGGGATTGGATGTAAACGGGACTGCCCAGTATGGGCCAATAGGCCCGCTGCAGTTTCCCCCATTCTCATGTTCTTATGTTCTTACTAGTGGAT
>CAUDMG010001036.1:0-15000 GCA_958450375.1 Homarus gammarus
AATTGTGAGACGTGTTCTTAACGTGTTATAGAATCAGCTGTGAGACGTGTTCTTAACGTGTTATAGAACCAGCTGTGAGACGTGTTCTTAACGTGTTATAGAACCAGCTGTGAGACGTGTTCTTAACGTGTTTTAGAACCAGCTGTGAGACGTGTTCTTAACGTGTTATAGAACCAGCTGTGAGACGTGTTCTTAACGTGTTATAGAACCAGTTGTGAGACGTGTTCTTAACGTGTTATAGAACCAGCTGTGAGGTTTATCCTATGAATGTATGTCAGTTTTCATATCCTACGGTTAGTTTAGGACATCAGTCAATACCCTAATGTCCTATTCTTCAATATTAATGTCCTAACTTAACTATTAGTATCCTAACTCAAGTTTGGATATCCTACGGCCATTTAGGACATCATCATCCCATGTTCAATGATCCTACCCCATGTCCTAATGTCCTACGGTTGTTTAAGGACTCCATCACCCAATACAATGTCCTAATCTTCAGTATTGATATCCTAACCGTCTAGTCTTGATGTCCTAATCCATCTAACAATGTCCTACCTTAGTTTAAATATCCTACGAGTATTAAGGACAACCCCCTCAATGTCCTACCTTAGTTAACATATCCTACGAGTATTAAGGACACCCCCCCCCCCCAATGTCCTACCTTAGTTAACATATCCTACGAGTATTAAGGACACCCCCCCCCCCAATGTCCTACCTTAGTTAACATATCCTACGAGTATTAAGGACACTACCCTCCCTAATGTCCTACCTTAGTTAACATATCCTACGAGTATTAACGACACCCTCCCTAATGGCCTACCTTGGTATTGATGCCTTGTCCCATCTCAGTACCCCCATGAGACACGGCCACGGAGCCATCACGGGCATTTATGGACACGAGGACATTGAATGGATAACACAGATCTATTGAATGGGGCCAGCTCATGGACATCAGAGCAATGCCCCTTTTCTTCCATCTGTTAGCCTGAGGTAAGGGTGAAAATAGAAGGAAATGGGTTAAAATGGCGGGAAATGGGTTAAAATGGTGGGAAATGGGTTAAAATGGTGGGTAATGGGTTAAAATGGTGGGAAATGGGTTAAAAATGGTGGGAAATGGGTTAAAATGGTGGGTAATGGGTTAAAATAGTGGGAAATGGGTTAAAATAGTGGGAAATGGGTTAAAAATGGTGGGTAATGGGTTAAAAATGGTGGGAAATGGGTTTAAAATGGAGGGAAATGGGTTAAAAATGGTGGGAAATGGGTTAAAATAGTGGGTAATGGGTTAAAATAGTGGGAAATGGGTTAAAATAGTGGGAAATGGGTTAAAATGGTGGGAAATGGGTTAAAATGGTGGGAAATGGGTTAAAAATGGTGGGAAATGGGTTTAAAATGGTGGGAAATGGGTTAAAATGGTGGAAAATGGGTTAAAAATGGTGGGAAATGGGCTAAAATGGTGGGAAATGGGTTAAAATGGGGGGAAATGGGTTAAAATGGTGGGTAATGGGTTAAAATGGTGGGTAATGGGTTAAAATGGTGGGTAATGGGTTAACATAGTGGGAAATGGGTTAAAATAGTGGGAAATGGGTTAAAAATGGTGGTTAATGGGTTAAAAATGGTGGGAAATGGGTTTAAAATGGAGGGAAATGGGTTAAAAATGGTGGGAAATGGGTTAAAATAGTGGGTAATGGGTTAAAATAGTGGGAAATGGGTTAAAATAGTGGGAAATGGGTTAAAAATGGTGGGAAATGGGTTAAAATGGTGGGAAATGGGTTAAAATGGTGGGAAATGGGTTAAAATGGGGGGAAATGGGTTAAAAATGGTGGGAAATGGGTTAAAATGGTGGGAAATGGGTTAAAATGGTGGATAATGGGTTAAAATGGTGGGTAATGGGTTAAAATGGTGGGAAATGGGTTAAAATGGTGGGAATTGGGTTAAAAATGGTGGGAAATGGGTTAAAATGGTGGGTAATGGGTTAAAATAGTGGGAAATGGGTTAAAATGGTGGGAAATGGGTTAAAATGGCGGGAAATGGGTTAAAAATGGTGGGAAATGGGTTAAAAATGGTGGGAAATGGGTTAAAAATGGTGGGAAATGGGTTAAAATGGTGGGAAATGGGTTAAAATGGGGGGAAATGGGTTAAAATGGGGGGAAATGGGTTAAAAATGGTGGGAAATGGGTTAAAATGGGGGAAATGGGTTAAAATGGTGGGAAATGGGTTAAAATAGTGGGTAATGGGTTAAAATGGTGGGAAATGGGTTAAAATGGCGGGAAATGGGTTAAAAATGGTGGGAAATGGGTTAAAATGGTGGGAAATGGGTTAAAAATGGTGGGAAATGGGTTAAAATGGTGGGAAATGGGTTAAAATGGTGGGTAATGGGTTAAAATGGTGGGAAATGGGTTTAAAATGGTGGGAAATGGGTTAAAATGGTGGGAAATGGGTTTAAAATGGTGGGAAATGGGTTAAAATGGTGGGTAATGGGTTAAAATGGTGGGAAATGGGTTAAAAATGGTGGGAAATGGGTTAAAATGGTGGGAAATGGGTTAAACTGGTGGGAAATGGTTTAAAATGGTGGGAAATGGGTTAAAACAGTGGGAAATGGGTTAAAATGGTGGGAAATGGGTTAAAATGGGGGGAAATGGGTTAAAAATGGTGGGAAATGGGTTAAAATGGTGGGAAATGGGTTAAAATGGTGGGAAATGGGTTAAAATGGTGGGAAATGGGTTAAAAATGGTGGGTAATGGGTTAAAATAGTGGGAAATGGGTTAAAATGGTGGGAAATGGGTTAAAATGGTGGGAAATGGGTTAAAAATGGTGGGAAATGGGTTAAAATGGTGGGAAATGGGTTAAAATGGTGGGAAATGGGTTAAAATGGTGGGAAATGGGTTAAAATGGGGGGAAATGGGTTAAAATGGTGGGAAATGGGTTAAAATGATGGGAAATGGGTTAAAATAGTGGGTAATGGGTTAAAATGGTGGGAAATGGGTTAAAATGGGGGGAAATGGGTTAAAAATGGTGGGAAATGGGTTAAAATGGTGGGAAATGGGTTAAAATGGTGAAAAATGGGGTTAATATCGTCTAAATGGTCTAAAATAGTCTAAATTGGTTTATAATGATTGTAATGAGGTTTAAATAGCCATAAATAGGGTCAAATTGGGTCAAATAGTGCCTTAATTGGTGGTGACCTTACCTGGTTGAACTCAGCAACTGCTTGTTTACGCGCGTCGACGTCAGCTGAGGTCATTAATTGGTCAATCATATCTGAGATGAAGTTCTTTGGCACTGTTAGGGTCAGGGGTGCCTTCAGTGCTGCTAGGGCTTCTGTTTGGTTAGATTACGTTGTTTTTTGGTTAGATTACGTTGTGTTTTGGTCAGGTTAGATTAATACCCTACTATCCCACACCTATCCCACACCTATCCCACACCTATCCCACACTATCCCACACCTATCCCACACCTATCCCACACTATCCCACACCTATCCCACACTATCCCACACTATCCCACACTATCCCACACCTATCCCACACCTATCCCACTTACCTATCCCAGCCAAACGAGCACGTGCCCTTAGTAAACAATGGTTAACTCTCATTCTTGACCCATCAGGCATGAGGTTCCTCCTTCGTATGTCAATAGGGTCGATATTCAGTGTTGCTGCTACGTGGTCTAAGATCTCTTCCATCAGAGTCACCCCCTCGAAGGTTCCTGTTGGGGGGGGGGGGGTGAGAGAGAGAGAGAGAGAGAGAGAGAGAGAGAGAGAGAGAGAGAGAGAGTTTGTTATTGTTTTTTTTCCATCTTAAAAATTAATTCATTTATTTACATATTTTTGCCTCAGATCTATTTTAGTTATTGTTGAAATATAGGTTAGGTTAGGTTAGGTTAGGTTAGGTTAGGTTAGGTTAGGTTAGGTTCTATCTATCTATCTATCTCTCTATCCATCTATCCATCCACTCACCTGGGGTCCTACAGTAGGTATTACACGACGTATTCGTCAAAACAAACTGAGGCGTCACGAGAAAGTTGGGACAAGCGTAACAAGATGGTACGCAATCCGGGGCTAATGGGCAGTTAGGGTCAGTGCCAGTGTAACCAGAATCGCTTGTTATGGTTGCCTGAACTGCTTGTAGGAGGCCCTGGTCGTCTACGCCTACCTGGAGAAGGAGGAGAGGTGAGGGAGGGTTTGTTTTGATCTCATGTTATTATTATTATTATTTTATTACGACAACAACTACTACTACTACTACTACTACTACTACTACTACTACTACTACTTTTTTTTTTTTTTTTTTTTTTTTTTTAAACGTGGCCTCCAGCCTCCCCCAATAGCCACACCTTCGCCACCATTTATTTACCCTACTACAACTACTACTACTACTACTACTACTTACTACTACTACTACTACTACTACTACTACTACTACTACTACCACCATCACCTACCTTATAAGTGGAGTAGAATGGATCCCTACCACCATATATTGTCATATTGGTATCTAAATCAACCACAATCTTAACTGGTTTTCGAATTGTGGTAGCAGCTAAGGCAGCAGCTGTAGAGATGATGTTACATTGGTCAATCTTGGCACCGAATCCACCACCAATCCGCTTCACTGTTACGTTGACGCTGTGGATTAGGGATTAGGGATTAGGTTGATGGGGTTTGCTGTTATTATTATTATTATTATTATTTTATTACAACTACTACTACTACTACTACTACTACTACTATTACTACTACTATTACCCACCTGTTATCTGATATCCCAAGCACCTGGCCAATAGCCATCTGAGTACCAGCTATCCATTGGCTACCAGCATGAACGTCTAAGCCATCTTCCGTGGGTATGGCTAACGTCACCTGTAATGTTAAATAAATGTTGCTGTGTTAATATAATGTTAAATTAAGGTTTGGTTTTGGCCTCTTAATTGTAATTTTATTTAATGAATTCACATTTGTCTTAATTTGGTCTATCTGACGTATTTTTGGTCTACCTGACGTATTTTTGGTCTACCTGACGTATTTTTGGTCTACCTGACGTATTTTTGGTCTACATGACGTATTTTTGGTCTACCTGACGTAATTTTTGGTCTACCTGACGTATTTTTGGTCTACCTGACGTATTTTTGGTCTACCTGACGTATTTTTGGTCTACCTGACGTATTTTTGGTCTACCTGACGTAATTTTTGGTCTACCTGACGTATTTTTGGTCTATCTGACGTATTTTTGGTCTATCTGACGTATTTTTGGTCTATCTGACGTATTTTTGGTCTACCTGACGTATTTTTGGTCTATCTGACGTATTTTTGGTCTATCTGACGTATTTTTGGTCTACCTGACGTATTTTTGGTCTACCTGACGTATTTTTTGTCTATCTGACGTATTTTTTGTCTATCTGTCGTCATACTGTCAACCTGTTACTATATCGGGGTCCAGTAGATGTAAAAACCTCCATATAAAGGACTGTACCCTTTAGAAAGGTGTTCGTTAAAGAGAGGTTATACCCTATGTGTGTTTATTGATATGACGTCATTAATACGTCATAAATATACGCCATACTCACCTGGTTCTCTAAGTGGAAGTGATATTGTCCACCGTGACGTAATTCTCCCTCAATGATATGCGTAGATGCCGCGAATCCAGCTGAGGAAGACACGTGATTGGTTATTTTATGTGACGTCATGGATTTGGAGTGATGTGATTGGTTACGAGAAGTGAGGTCATGGATTTGGAGTTATATGATTGGTTGTGAGATTTGACGTCATGGATATGGAGTGATGTGATTGGTTATTAGATTTGACGTCATGGATATGGAGTGATGTGATTGGTTATAAGAAGTGAGGTCATGGATTTGGAGCTATATGATTGGGTCTGAGATTTGACGTCATGGATATGGAGTGATGTGATTGGTTATGAGATGTGAGGTCATGGATTAGGAGTTATATGATTGGTTGAGAGATTTTACGTCATGGATATGGAGTAATGTGATTGGTTAATGTATATTGTTTTGATAAGGATGGTCTATGATTGGTGCCTTTAAATGACTACCAGAAGGCTCTCTCACTCTCTCTCACCATCAACATCACCCTCTACAAAGGGGTCAAACTGTCCCGGTGGTAGAGGCTTCTTGAGTGCTTCATCTATGGTCAACACAGGTGGTTTGGGGTCATCGTAGGTCACCACTACTAAGCTAGCTGCTGATTGGGCAATTTCGGTGGTGGTTGCAACGATTAATCCGATTGGCTGGCCGTAGTACCCCGTTCGTCCCTCGGCAAAGAGCTGTTTTGGGTTGGTGGTTATATAGATAGATAGATAGATAGATAGTTGGGAAAGTTCTAATATTACTCAAACTCACTTTAAAATATTCACAAAAGTTCCCATAAGTCCAAACAGTCAAAAAAGGCCAAAAAGGTAAAAAAAAAAAAAGGCCAAAAATAGTTAAAAGGTAAAAAAAAGGACAAACACGGTTACATACTGGTTGGGCGAACTCGGGTGTAGCCATAACTTGGATGTTGTTTACGCCCGTGATGTCCTTGGCACTTAGGAAGGTCACCACACCGCTCACGGCCTGTACAGGGGTGTAGGTGGGTTAGGTGGGTTCTTCCAGGTGGGTAAAGTGGGTTCGGTGGTAGTGGATTAGGTGAATTTTAAGGTAGGGTTGAGATTAAGTGGGTTAGACTTAATGGTGGTTCTATTTTGAGGGTGTAGGTGGGTTAGGTGGGCTGTTCCAGGTGGGTAAGGTGGGTTAGATGAACTGTGGGTGGGTTAAGTTAGTGACAAAGACAAAAAAACACACACACACACACACACCACACCCTCCCCCTCCCTCTCCCCCACAAACACCCCTGCCCACCCCCCACACCCTCCCTCTCCCCCACAAAAACACCCCTGCCCACCCCCCACACCCTCCCTCTCCCCCACAAACACACCCCTGCCCACCCCCCCACACCCTCCCTCTCCCCCACAAACACACCCCTGCCCACCCCCCCACACCCTCCCTCTCCCCCACAAACACACCCCTGCCCACCCCCCCACACCCTCCCTCTCCCCCACAAACACACCCCTGCCCACCCCCCACACCCTCCCTCTCCCCCACAAACACACCCCTGCCCACCCCCCACACCCTCCCTCTCCCCCACAAACACACCCCTGCCCACCCCCCACACCCTCCCTCTCCCCCACAAACACACCCCTGCCCACCCCACACCCTCCCTCCACCCCACACACACACACCCCACACACACACACAAACACACCCCTTTCCCACACCCTCCCTCCACCCCACACACACACACCCCACACACACACACAAACACACCCCTTTCCCACACCCTCCCTCCACCCCACACACACACACACACACACTCACCAGAGCCGCAGTAGCATCAACAGACACGATAGTAGCATTGGCTTGTGTCGACGTGACGAACCACCCGTAATGCTCCTGTGATATACGAGGCATCAGCTCTATAAACTCTGCCTCTCCTGTTCGTGAATAGAATCCGGATTTATTATCGTTTTTTTTTTAGGTAGGCGTTCGTGTAAGAGTAAACATAAGTGGATTTAGTCTGGATTTATTGAATTTCATGTGGATTAACACTTCCTAAACCTATTGTACACTAGCTACACCTCATGTACACCTCCTACACCTCATGTACACATCCTACACCTCATGTACACATCCTACACTTACTACACTGTACACTCACCACTACACTGTATAGGAGCCTCGAGTTTCATAACAGGCTCAGCTAGGGGCCAAACACTTCATTTAAACCTACTACACTGTACACTCACCACTACACTGTATAGGAGCCTCAAATTTCATAACAGGTTCAGCTAGGGGCCAAACACTTCATTTAAACCTACTACACTGTACACTCACCACTACACTGTATAGGAGCCCCCAGTTTCATAACAGGTTCAGCTAGGGGCCAAACACTTCATTTAAACCTACTACACTGTACACTCACCACTACACTGTATAGGAGCCTCGAGTTTCATAACAGGTTCAGCTAGGGGCCAAACACTTCATTTAAACCTACTACACTGTACACTCACCACTACACTGTATAGGAGCCTCGAGTTTCATAACAGGTTTAGCTAGGGGCCAAACACTTCATTTAAACCTACTACACTGTACACTCACCACTACACTGTATAGGAGCCTCGGGTTTCATAACAGGTTCAGCTAGGGGCCAAACACTTCATTTAAACCTACTACACTGTACACTCACCACTACACTGTATAGGAGCCTCGAATTTCATAAGAGGTTCAGCTAGGGGCCAAACACTTCATTTAAACCTACTACACTGTACACTCACCACTACACTGTATAGGAGCCTCGAGTTTCATAACAGGTTCAGCTAGGGGTCAAACACTTCATTTAAACCTACTACACTGTACACTCACCGCTACACTGTATAGGAGCCTCGAGTTTCATAACAGATTCAGCGAGGGGCCAAACACTTCATTTTAACCTACTACACTGTACACTCACCACTACACTGTATAGGAGCCTCGAGTTTCATAACAGGTTCAGCTAGGGGCCAAACACTTCAATTTAACCTACTACACTGTACACTCACCACTACACTGTATAGGAGCCTCGAGTTTCATAACAGGTTCAGCTAGGGGCCAAACACTTCATTTAAACGTACTACACTGTACACTCACCACTACACTGTATAGGAGCCTCGAGTTTCATAACAGGTTCAGCTAGGGGCCAAACACTTCATTTAAACGTACTACACTGTACACTCACCACTACACTGTATAGGAGCCTCGAGTTTCATAACATGTTCAGCTAGGGGCCAAACACTTCATTTAAACCTACTACACTGTACACTCACCACTACACTGTATAGGAGCCTCGAGTTTCATAACAGGTTCAGCTAGGGGCCAAACACTTCATTTAAACGTACTACACTGTACACTCACCACTACACTGTATAGGAGCATCGAGTTTCATAACAGGTTCAGCTAGGGGCCAAACACTTCATTTAAACGTACTACACTGTACACTCACCACTACACTGTATAGGAGCCTCGAGTTTCATAACAGGTTCAGCTAGGGGCCAAACACTTCATTTAAACCTACTACACTGTACACTCACCACTACACTGTATAGGAGCCTCGAGTTTCATAACAGGTTCAGCTAGGGGCCAACACTTCATTTAAACCTACTACACTGTACACTCACACGTACACTGTATAGGAGCCTCGAGTTTCATAACAGGTTCAGCTAGAGGCCAAACACTTCATTTAAACCTACTACACTGTACACTCACCACTACACTGTATAGGAGCCTCGAGTTTCATAACAGGTTCAGCTAGGGGCCAAACACTTCATTTAAATCTACTACACTGTACACTCACCACTACACTGTATTGGAGCCTCGAGTTTAATAACAGGTTCAGCTAGGGGCCAAACACTTCATTTAAACCTACTACACTGTACACTCATCACTACACTGTATAGGAGCCTCGAGTTTCATAACAGGTTCAGCTAGGGGCCAAACACTTCATTTAAACCTACTACACTGTACACTCATCACTACACTGTATAGGAGCCTCGAGTTTCATAACAGGTTCAGCTAGTGGACAAACACTTCATTTAAACCTACTACACGGTACACTCACCACTACACTGTATAGGAGCCTCGAGTTTCATAACAGGTTCAGCTAGGGGCCAAACACTTCATTTAAATCTACTACACTGTACACTCACCACTACACTGTATTGGAGCCTCGAGTTTAATAACAGGTTCAGCTAGGGGCCAAACACTTCATTTAAACCTACTACACTGTACACTCATCACTACACTGTATAGGAGCCTCGAGTTTCATAACAGGTTCAGCTAGGGGCCAAACACTTCATTTAAACCTACTACACTGTACACTCATCACTACACTGTATAGGAGCCTCGAGTTTCATAACAGGTTCAGCTAGTGGACAAACACTTCATTTAAACCTACTACACGGTACACTCACCACTACACTGTATAGGAGCCTCGAGTTTCATAACAGGTTCAGCTAGGGGCCAAACACTTCATTTAAACCTACTACACTGTACACTCACCACTACACTGTATTGGAGCCTCGAGTTTCATAACAGGTTCAGCTAGGGGTCAAACACTTCATTTAAACCTACTACACTGTACACTCACCACTACACTGTATAGGAGCGTCGAGTTTCATAACAGGTTCAGCTAGGGGCCAAACACTTCATTTAAACCTACTACACTGTACACTCACCACTACACTGTGTAGGAGCCCCGCTTTTCATAACAGGTTCAGCTAGGGGCCAAACACTTCATTTAAACCTACTACACTGTACACTCATCACTACACTATGTAGGAGCCCCGCTTTTCATAACAGGTTCAGCTAGGGGCCAAACACTTCATTTAAACCTACTTCACTGTACATTCACCACTACACTGTATAGGAGTCTCGAGTTTCATAACAGGTTCAGCTAGGGGCCAAACACTTCATTTAAACCTACTACACTGTACACTCACCACTACACTGTGTAGGAGCCTTAAGTTTCATAACAGGTTCAGCTAGGGGCCAAACACTTCATTTAAACCTACTACACTGTACACTCACCACTACACTGTATAGGAGCCTCGAGTTTCATAACAGGTTCAGCTAGAGGACAAACACTTCATTTAAACCTACTACACTGTACACTCACCACTACACTGTATAGGAGCCTCGAGTTTCATAACAGGTTCAGCTAGCGGCCAAACACTTCATTTAAACCTACTACACTGTACACTCACCACTACACTGTATAGGAGCCTCGAGTTTCATAACAGGTTCAGCTAGGGGTCAAACACTTCATTTAATCCTACTACACTGTACACTCACCAGTACACTGTATAGGAGCCTCGAGTTTCATAACAGGTTCAGCTAGGGGCCAAACACTTCATTTAGACCTACTATGCTGTACACTCACCACTACACTGTATAGGAGCCCCCAGTTTCATAACAGGTTCAGCTAGGGGCCAAACACTTCATTTAAACCTACTACACTGTACACTCATCACTACACTATATAGGAGCCCCGCTTTTCATAACAGGTTCAGCTAGGGGCCAAACACTTCATTTAAACCTACTACACTGTACACTCATCACTACACTGTATAGGAGCGTCGAGTTTCATAACAGGTTCAGCTAGGGGCCAAACACTTCATTTAAACCTACTACACTGTACACTCACCACTACACTGTGTAGGAGCCCCGCTTTTCATAACAGGTTCAGCTAGGGGCCAAACACTTCATTTAAACCTACTACACTGTACACTCATCACTACACTATGTAGGAGCCCCGCTTTTCATAACAGGTTCAGCTAGGGGCCAAACACTTCATTTAAACCTACTTCACTGTACATTCACCACTACACTGTATAGGAGTCTCGAGTTTCATAACAGGTTCAGCTAGGGGCCAAACACTTCATTTAAACCTACTACACTGTACACTCACCACTACACTGTGTAGGAGCCTTAAGTTTCAAAACAGGTTCAGCTAGGGGCCAAACACTTCATTTAAACCTACTACACTGTACACTCACCACTACACTGTATAGGAGCCTCGAGTTTCATAACAGGTTCAGCTAGAGGACAAACACTTCATTTAAACCTACTACACTGTACACTCACCACTACACTGTATAGGAGCCTCGAGTTTCATAACAGGTTCAGCTAGCGGCCAAACACTTCATTTAAACCTACTACACTGTACACTCACCACTACACTGTATAGGAGCCTCGAGTTTCATAACAGGTTCAGCTAGGGGTCAAACACTTCATTTAAACCTACTACACTGTACACTCACCAGTACACTGTATAGGAGCCTCGAGTTTCATAACAGGTTCAGCTAGGGGCCAAACACTTCATTTAGACCTACTACGCTGTACACTCACCACTACACTGTATAGGAGCCTCGAGTTTCATAACAGGTTCAGCTAGGGGCCAAACACTTCATTTAAACCTACTACGCTGTAAACTCACCACTACACTGTATAGGAGCCTCGAGTTTCATAACAGGTTCAGCTAGGGGCCAAACACTTCATTTAAACCTACTACACTGTACACTCACCACTACACTGTATAGGAGCCTCCAGTTTCATAACAGGTTCAGCGAGGGGCCAAACACTTCATTTAAACCTACTACACTGTACACTCACCACTACACTGTATAGGAGCCTCGAGTTTCATAACAGGTTCAGCTAGGGGCCAAACACTTCATTTAAACCTAGTACACTGTACACTCACCACTACACTGTATAGGAGCCTCGAGTTTCATAACAGGTTCAGCTAGGGGTCAAACTCTTCATTTATGCCTACTACACTGTACACTCACCACTACACTGTATAGGAGCCTCGAGTTTCATAACAGGTTCAGCTAGGGGCCAAACACTTCATTTAAACCTACTACACTGTACACTCACCACTACACTGTATAGGAACCTCGAGTTTAATAGCAGGTTCAGCTAGGGGCCAAACACTTCATTTAAACCTACTACACTGTACACTCATCACTACACTATATAGGAGCCCCGCTTTTCATAACAGGTTCAGCTAGGGGCCAAACACTTCATTTAAACCTACTACACTGTACACTCATCACTACACTGTATAGGAGCCTCGAGTTTCATAACAGGTTCAGCTAGGGGCCAAACACTTCATTTAAACCTACTACATTGTACACTCACCACTACACTGTATAGGAGCCTCCAGTTTCATAACAGGTTCAGCTAGAGGCCAAACACTTCATTTAAACCTACTACACTGTACACTCACCACTACACTGTATAGGAGCCTCCAGTTTCATAACAGGTTCAGCTAGAGGCCAAACACTTCATTTAAACCTACTACACTGTACACTCATCACTACACTATATAGGAGCCCCGCTTTTCATAACAGGTTCAGCTAGGGGCCAAACACTTCATTTAAACCTACTACACTGTACACTCATCACTACACTATGTAGGAGCCCCGCTTTTCATAACAGGTTCAGCTAGGGGCCAAACACTTCATTTAAACCTACTTCACTGTACATTCACCACTACACTGTATAGGAGTCTCGAGTTTCATAACAGGTTCAGCTAGGGGCCAAACACTTCATTTAAACCTACTACACTGTACACTCACCACTACACTGTGTAGGAGCCTTAAGTTTCATAACAGGTTCAGCTAGGGGCCAAACACTTCATTTAAACCTACTACACTGTACACTCACCACTACACTGTATAGGAGCCTCGAGTTTCATAACAGGTTCAGCTAGAGGACAAACACTTCATTTAAACCTACTACACTGTACACTCACCACTACACTGTATAGGAGCCTCGAGTTTCATAACAGGTTCAGCTAGTGGCCAAACACTTCATTTAAACCTACTACACTGTACACTCACCACTACACTGTATAGGAGCCTCGAGTTTCATAACAGGTTCAGCTAGGGGTCAAACACTTCATTTAATCCTACTACACTGTACACTCACCAGTACACTGTATAGGAGCCTCGAGTTTCATAACAGGTTCAGCTAGGGGCCAAACACTTCATTTAGACCTACTATGCTGTACACTCACCACTACACTGTATAGGAGCCCCCAGTTTCATAACAGGTTCAGCTAGGGGCCAAACACTTCATTTAAACCTACTACACTGTACACTCATCACTACACTATATAGGAGCCCCGCTTTTCATAACAGGTTCAGCTAGGGGCCAAACACTTCATTTAAACCTACTACACTGTACACTCATCACTACACTGTATAGGAGCCTCGAGTTTCATAACAGGTTCAGCTAGGGGCCAAACACTTCATTTAAACCTACTACATTGTACACTCACCACTACACTGTATAGGAGACTCCAGTTTCATAACAGGTTCAGCTAGAGGCCAAACACTTCATTTAAACCTACTACACTGTACACTCACCAGTACACTGTATAGGAGCCTCCAGTTTCATAACAGGTTCAGCTAGAGGCCAAACACTTCATTTAAACCTACTACACTGTACACTCATCACTACACTATATAGGAGCCCCGCTTTTCATAACAGGTTCAGCTAGGGGCCAAACACTTCATTTAAACCTACTACACTGTACACTCATCACTACACTATGTAGGAGCCCCGCTTTTCATAACAGGTTCAGCTAGGGGCCAAACACTTCATTTAAACCTACTTCACTGTACATTCACCACTACACTGTATAGGAGCCTCGAGTTTCATAACAGGTTCAGCTAGGGGCCAAACACTTCATTTAAACCTACTACACTGTACACTCACCACTACACTGTATAGGAGTCTCGAGTTTCATAACAGGTTCAGCTAGGGGCCAAACACTTCATTTAAACCTACTACACTGTACACTCACCACTACACTGTGTAGGAGCCTTAAGTTTCATAACAGGTTCAGCTAGGGGCCAAACACTTCATTTAAACCTACTACACTGTACACTCACCACTACACTGTATAGGAGCCTCGAGTTTCATAACAGGTTCAGCTAGGGGCCAAACACTTCATTTAAACCTACTACACTGTACACTCATCACTACACTGTATAGGAGCCTCGAGTTTCATAACAGGTTCAGCTAGGGGCCGAACACTTCATTTAAACCTACTACACTGTACACTCACCACTACACTGTATAGGAGCCTCGAGTTTCATAACAGGTTCAGCTAGGGGCCAAACACTTCATTTAAACCTACTACACTGTACACTCATCACTACACTGTATAGGAGCCTCGAGTTTCATAACAGGTTCAGCTAGAGGCCAAACACTTCATTTAAACCTACTACACTGTACACTCACCACTACACTGTATAGGAGACTCGAGTTTCATAACAGGTTCAGCTAGGGGCCAAACACTTCATTTAAACCTACTACACTGTACACTCACCACTACACTGTATAGGAGCCTCAAGTTTCATAACAGGTTTAGCTAGGGGCCAAACACTTCATTTAAACCTACTACAC
>CAUDMG010001036.1:20000-30000 GCA_958450375.1 Homarus gammarus
CTTACACTATTAACAGCACCACTCCATCTATCACCACTATTTGGGTCAGGTATGTCGGCCACTACAATACACGCCCCACAGCTGCCCTCCAACACCCTCCAACACCCCTCCAACACCCTCCAACACCCTCCAACTTACACTATTAACAGCACCACTCCATCTATCACCACTATTTGGGTCAGGTATGTCGGCCACTACAATACACGCCCCACAGCTGCCCTCCAAACACGTTCCCTTCGTCCCCGTCAGGAACTGGCCATGGAGGTACTTCTGCAGGGTAGTTGTGGCCGTAATCTCCCCACCTGCACCCACTGTTGGGGAGGAGAGAGGAGGGGAGGTTAGTTATGGTGACTGGTGAGTGAGTTCCTGGGGTGATTAATGGGGAGTTTACTATTACTGGGGAGATTATTTAAATTACTGGGGTGAAATTTGACTTTATTTCTTAAGTGGTGGTGAAATTTGACTTCATTTCTTAAGTGATAGTGACTCGAGTCTACTCACCTTCATGGGCTTCCCCGTTGATGGTGAAATTGATAGTGTCACTCATTGTCGTGATGGTGACTGAAGGTTACCACTCTCTAGTTTGTCCTAGTAAAAAAAAATAGATTAGTTCGTCCGAGTAAAAAAAATAGTTGACTAGATCGTCCTGGGATAAATAAATGGTAGTCTAGTGTATACCTGGAAAAAGATTAATTGCCTAGATGGTCCTCGTAATAAAAAAAATACTAACTAATTCATCCTGGAAGAAAAAATAAGAAATAAACTAATGATATTTAACAAAAATAAGTAGAATAATGACTAATTAGCATCATTATAATAGAAAATATTAACAAAAACTAATAATAAGTAACACAATTCTTAACTTACCAGCGAACAGTAACTCCCACCTCGACTGCTTAACACACACTGACTAAAACAATGGCTGCCACCCATATATATACACTCACCTATGACGTAGATTATCAACGTCAAGTCATTGTTATTTTACGATTAATTGAACTGATAATTAATTGTGGTTTACGTGGTTAAATATGTAATTATTTTGGGCGTTGTTATGATAAGGGGGTTCAGGGGGGAGTCACAGGGGGAGGTCACAGGGGGAGGCAGAGTTCATTGGAGAGAGGGGTTCCTAACAATATGTTTCTGGGCCCTAATCTGTTTGTCTATCTGACCCATGTGTGTGTGTGTGTGTGTGTGTCTGTGTGTGTGTCTTCCTCAGTGCTGTGTGTGTGTCTGTCTGTCTTCCTCAGTGCTGTGTGTGTGTGTGTGTGTGTGTGTGTCTTCCTCAGTGCTGTGTGTGTGTCTGTCTGTCTTCCTCAGTGCTGTGTGTGTGTCTGTCTGTCTTCCTCAGTGCTGTGTGTGTGTCTGTCTGTCTTCCTCAGTGCTGTGTGTGTGTCTGTCTGTCTTCCTCAGTGCTGTGTGTGTGTCTGTCTGTCTTCCTCAGTGCTGTGTGTGTGTCTGTCTGTCTTCCTCAGTGCTGTGTCTGTCTGTCTTCCTCAGTGCTGTGTGTGTGTCTGTCTGTCTTCCTCAGTGCTGTGTGTGTGTCTGTCTGCCTTCCTCAGTGCTGTGTCTGTCTGTCTTCCTCAGTGCTGTGTGTGTCTGTCTTCCTCAGTGCTCTGTGTGTGTGTGTGTGTCTTCCTCAGTGCTGTGTGTGTGTCTGTCTGTCTTCCTCAGTGCTGTGTGTGTGTCTGTCTGCCTTCCTCAGTGCTGTGTGTGTGTCTGTCTGCCTTCCTCAGTGCTGTGTGTGTCTGTCTGTCTTCCTCAGTGCTGTGTGTGTGTCTGTCTGCCTTCCTCAGTGCTGTGTGTGTGTGTGTCTGTCTGCCTTCCTCAGTGCTGTGTGTGTGTCTGTCTGTCTTCCTCAGTGCTGTGTGTGTGTCTGTCTGTCTTCCTCAGTGCTGTGTGTGTCTGTCTGTGTATAAAAATCCTTATCAGCACCATGTAAGCAGAGACACGACACTCCCTACCGATCGTGACTAATCTGCCAGTGACGAAAGAGCTACCCATCTGACCCCTCTATCAGCTAGGGGTCACGTCAGGTCAGTGCTGGATGAGTTTGGGAAGATCATAAGGTCATATCCTCAAAAGGTTAACGAGGTAATGGTGTCTTGGGAGGTCATTTGAGGTTATTTAAGGTCATATGAGGTAAGGGACGATGGTTTGGCTGGTGGAGATGTTGTGTGGGAATTCTGTCTTGAGGGAATGTCAATTTTCAGTGGTATAAACCTTCTTTTGTTTATATTATAGGGACGAGATTCAGTGGGATTGATAAAGAGTCGAATTTTCAGTGGTATTGAGATCTGGCTTGAAAAAAAACGACAATTTTCAGTGGTATAAAGCTCCCTCGTATACATTATAGGGACGAGATTCAGTGGGATTGATACAGAGTCGAATTTTCAGTGGTATTGAGATCTGGCTTGAAAAAAAACGACAATTTTCAGTGGTATAGATCTCCCTTTGTTTACATTATGGGGGACAAAGTTCAGTGGGATAGAAAGACGTATGAATCTTCAGTGGCATTGAGGACCCTTTGTTTATGTATGTCGTGGTCATAAGTTTTACGAAAGATATATTTAAATAAAGACATTGTACTTGGTTTATGAGAGAGAGAGAGAGAGAGACAGAGAGAGAGAGAGAGAGAGAGAGAGAGAGAGAGAGAGAGAGAGACAGAGAGAGAGAGAGAGAGGAGACTGAGTGACACAATGAATTAGAGAGAAAAAATGAAAGTGAGAGAGAGAGAGAGAGACACAGAGAGAGAGAGAGAGAGAGACAGAGAGAGAGAGACAGAGAGAGAGAGAGAGAGAGAGAGAGAGAGAGAGAGAGAGAGAGGAGACTGAGTGACACAATGAATTAGAGAGAGAAAATGAAAGTGAGAGAGAGAGAGAGAGAGAGAGAGAGAGAGAGACAGAGAGAGAGAGGAGACTGAGTGACACAATGAATTAGAGAGAAAAAATGAAAGTGAGAGAATGAAAAAGAGAGACAGAGAGAGAGAGAGAGAGAGAGAGAGTGACACAATGAATTAGAGAGAGAAAATGAAAGTGAGAGAGAGAGAGAGAGAGACAGAGAGAGAGAGAAAGAGAGAGAGAGAGAGAGAGGAGACTGAGTGACACAATGAATTAGAGAGAGAAAATGAAAGTGAGAGAATGAAAAAGAGAGAGAGAGAGAGAGAGAGAGAGAGAGAGAGAGTGACACAATGAATTAGAGAGAGAAAATGAAAGTGAGAGAGAGAGAGAGAGAGACAGAGAGAGAGAGAAAGAGAGAGAGAGAGAGAGAGGAGACTGAGTGACACAATGAATTAGAGAAAAAAAATGAAAGTGAGAGAATGAAAGAGAGAGAGAGAGAGAGAGAGAGAGAGAGAGAGAGAGAGATTGAAAGAAATTGAAATAAATTGAGAAAAATACCAGAACAAACAAACACCCTTAGAAAAATTAACTTAAAAAATGTAATTAAAAAGCCACTCAATAGGCGACCTAATTTAAAATATTATCTACATTCTCTCAACAGGTGAGGTATTCTCTCAAATGGAGGGAATGTAGGGAAATGGGATAAGACCGTAGGAGCCAACTTAGCGTGTCAGATGTTCTATTTACGTCGTCTTTTTACGCGGGAAAAACAAGTGACAGTCGACCTTGTGAGGGCTACGGGCTTAAATGTTTATTATTATTTTTGGTTAGGTTAGGTTTTTACGTCTCTATGATAGTTTAAGTGATTTAATTAGATACGTTCTCACATCACTAGGAATCTTTGAGAACGAGAGAACTTAATATAACTCTTTCTGGGCTAATAATCTCTAAAAAAACAACTATAACTACTCAACTACTTCATTCCCAGCATGAAATTACCCAATAAATATATCTTAATACGATAAATTCAATAATAACGATAGATATTGATAAATGGCGTTATCCATCTTGTTTGGCTATCGGAACACCCAATTAAAAGTCAATTAAATCATTAAATATCTCAAACATCATAATTCCTAGACATTTATCATGTTATTTATCAATTATATCATTATTCTGGGGATGATATAAGAGCAACAGGATATAATAACATGATGGGGTTTATAGTTAAATTGGCTTGGGAAAAATCTCACGTTTGATGGGTGTCTCCTCCGGCCTTCCCCCCTAGACAAGACGGCCTCCATAGCATTCGTGATTGCACATATAAACAAAAAATATAATAACTTATAAATGAAAGTGGTAAATTACCTTGAGAAATAACTACCGTATTTTTTGTATTAACTGTAATTTTAAACCGTAAATACCCTAAGGAATTATATTTTTGTTATTTTTTTTAGAGATTAACGTTCGTGATTTAAATAAATATAAGAAAAATTAAATAGCAAATTAGCCTTAAGGTGTGTGTGTGTGTATGTATGTATGTTTTATGTATGTATGTATGTTTGTGTCTGTGTACATGCTTACATATGTGTGCGTATACAAATGTGTACGTATGTATGTAAATCACTATAATGCATGTACGTATATTCCTTGAATGTACGTATTTGTGTACGTACATGGGTGAGTGTATACAGTTCTTGAGAGGATGACACACACACGCTCAAACACACACATGTACGGACGGTCATATAGCATACACACACGAGAGAAAGTATCCTTGACTCTCCTAGGAAAAAAAAACACCCTCTTCAAGCACCCGCACCCCCACACACAACTGTCAACATCTAAACCTCTCACAGCCTTAAACCTAAACCCTCCAGCTATACTAAACCTTCCCGCGCTAAAACAAACCCACATCTGCGCAATAAGACCCACGGGGCGCGCATTAAGGAAGTGTACTCCTCGTGAGAAAGATTTTAAGACAATTTAAGTGATAATCTTTCCACCATTACGGTGTTCATCCTAGGGTTACATCACAAGGACGCTGCCACCGCCGTAAGCTAAGGGAAGTTATCGTACACTTCTTAGCTGTCAGACGTACGAACATATATCCAAAATTAATATATAAGTTTTATATATGTTTTATTTAATTTGGTAAATATATAACGTGTAAATAATGATTAATTTTATATATTATTTAGGTAATTATGTTCATCTTTTAGTCTCTCTCTCTCTCTCTCTCTCTCTCTCTCTCTCTCTCTCTCTCTCAGGTAAGCTAGTGACAACCGCCTAGTTACACCTCAAGTCACGCTCAGCAGCAGTTATCATTGGTGAGTGTTGTAGGTAGTGGGGTATAGTGATTAGATAAGGGTTTGTTTGTCTGTAATATTCTGTTTCAGCTCAGTTTATCACTTTAGGTCAGTGTTATTTATGATAATGATGATAATAATAATAATGATAATAAACTCATTATTTGTTCCTTTTCTATTTTCTTTCTATTCCCTCTATTTATCTTCATTTTCTCTAGTTACCAATTTATCATCAATTATTACGCGCTAAAAAAAACCAACACTGAAAATGAGCTGAAGAAAATTCGCGCCAAAAAAAATAAATAATGTTCGCGCCAAAAAAAATAAATAATGTTCGCGCCAAAAAAAAATAAATAATGTTCGCGCCAAAAAAAAATAAATAATGTTCGCGCCAAAAAAAAATAAATAATGTTCGCGCCAAAAAAAAATAAATAATGTTCGCGCCAAAAAAAAATAAATAATGTTCGCGCCAAAAAAAAATAAATAATGTTCGCGCCAAAAAAAAATAAATAATGTTCGCGCCAAAAAAAATAAATAATGTTCGCGCCAAAAAAAAATAAATAATGTTCGCGCCAAAAAAATGTAAACAAAGTCGACTCATCAGCTGACCGGTTTTGGCGGGAAGAATCGACGAGGAATACATGACTAAACACAATTCCTTATTCAACTCTTTCTTTGTGTTCGTTGTCTCTGTCTCTGTCGCTTTGTATCGAGTTTATTTTTAATTTTTTTATTTATTTTTTATTCTTTGGTGTAATATTGAAAAGCATTTAATTGCAGATCGATACTTAGTGGAAAGTTAATTGTTATTATTATTATTATTATTATTGTTATTATTATTATTATTATTATTATTATTATTATTATTATTATTATTATTATTGTTGCTATTATTATTATTATTATTATTATTATTATTATTATTATTATTATTATTATTATTATTATTATTATTATTATTATTATTATTATTATTATTATTGTTATTGTTATTATTATTATTATTATTATTATTATTATTATTATTATTATTATTATTATTATTATTATTATTGTTATTATTATTATTGTTATTATTATTA
This sequence comes from Homarus gammarus, assembly GCA_958450375.1. Classification (NCBI taxonomy): domain Eukaryota; kingdom Metazoa; phylum Arthropoda; class Malacostraca; order Decapoda; family Nephropidae; genus Homarus; species Homarus gammarus. The sequence continues at coordinate 26,232 of CAUDMG010001036.1, forward strand.
TTATTATTATTATTATTATTATTATTATTATTATTATTATTATTGTTATTATTATTATTGTTATTATTATTATTATTATTATTATTATTATTATTATTATTATTATTATTATTATTATTATCATTATTATTATTATTATTATTATTATTATTATTATTATTATTATTATTATTATTGTTATTATTATTATTATTATTATTATTATTATTAATACCATTAGATTTGGCAAAATTGTCACGGACCAAAGAATTAGCCAATGTCAATCGCGTTTACATACTGCCTTTCACACTTACACTTCGACACGAATTGACTTAAGTGTTTATTAAGAAGCAGAGTGTTGGGACATGATATTGATGACGTAGGTATTATTAAAGGAATGGGTTATGTTGTGAGAGAGAGAGAGAGAGAGAGAGAGAGAGACAATGGGAGGGAAAGGAATGACTCGACTAAAATATATTATCATCCCCTCCCTCCCCCCCCTCCTTCACCCCCTCCTCCCCCTACCTCACCCCCCCCCCCCCCCCATACCCCGAGGTGAAGGCACAACACACACACCATGGCAGAGGATAGGGAAGCAGTGTTACCAATTAAGCCACTTTTTACCTTTCTCTTCCTGTCATAAGCCTTTGGCAACACTGTCGTTTATAAAATTAATCACATAAATTAAATTTTACAAAATTTAGTTGAATTAATTTGAATATTTTTATAATTTAGTCATCGTACTCAAGGGGTTAAGTCGTACTCAAGGGGTTAAGACATACTCAAGGGGTTAAGTCATACTCAAGGGGTTAAGACATACTCAAGGGGTTAAGTCATACTCAAGGGGTTAAGTTATACTCAAGGGGTTAAGACATACTCAAGGGGTTAAGTCATACTCAAGGGGTTAAGTTATACTCAAGGGGTTAAGTCATACTCAAGGGGTTAAGTCATACTCAAGGGGTTAAGTCATACTCAAGGGGTTAAGTTATACTCAAGGGGTTAAGTCATACTCAAGGGGTTAAGTCATACTCAAGGGGTTAAGTTATACTCTCGATCTTAACTTAATAGAATCTAATGGTTTAGTGGGTAAGGGCTTTTAATGGCGTTTTCAGTGAGAGAGAGAGAGAGAGAGAGAGAGTAGGAAGGAGGGAGAGGGAGAGAAGGAAGAGACAGACAGACAGACAGACAGACAGACAGATAGACAGACAGACAGACAGACAGACAGACACAGACAGACAGACAGACACAGACAGACAGACAGACAAAAAGACACAATAAGAAACAATAAAAAGGATAAACAAATAAAAAAACAACGACAAACCCACAAGTTATTTTATTATATCAACAACAACAACAAACAAAGGCTTCACACCCCCCCCTTGACCCCACCCCCGACCCCCCTTGACCCCACCCCCGACCCCCCCTTAACCCCACCACCGACCCCCTTGACCCCCCGACCCCCCTTGACCCCCTTGACCCCCCTTGACCCCCACCATCCCAAAACAAACACAAGAAAATAATCCAAACTACTACATAAAATTGTTCTTGTGGTTCTTAATTAAAACATCGTCTTCCTTAGCATAAATAAAATCAATTTGATCTTGATTCACTAATACGAATCCTTTAGCTGTTAAAAAATCATGAAATTCCTCATCTGGGGTAGTTAATTCTGCTATAATGACCCTTATGGTTAGGTCGTTAAAGGGAATTGCTCTTAGGACTTGTTGTTCCATCCCTTGTAGATCTAGCGATAACAGGTCAACAGTAGTTATGTTTAAAGCCTTGAGATAAGAGATTAGTGGGAAACATTGAGCTGTTTGGTAGGATTTCTCAGAGAAGGAGAGAAATGGTTCGAATTGGGATCCTAGGGAGATTCCTTGGATGTGTGAGGATCCCCGATAGTTCCAGGGGTTACCGTTGTATTTATTTTGGAGATAAAGACCCACATGAATGGTCTCCAAGGGGTAGGAGGTCATGGAGATGCAGGTGTTTGAACTCCAAGTCTTTCGGTGTTTAGATAATAATTTCCTATAGCTGTTTTCATCCGGTTCGATCAATAGTCCATTCCATCCTCTATCCATCTCAAGCCAGAGGGTATTGGATAGATATTCCCCATCCAATGCCCCGGCTTCAATGAAAAACCCATTCCTCTGGTCTCCAAATAATGATTCAATGTGTGTTTTTATATTTAGCCAGCCGTAACTTTTGCTACCGTTGATGTACAATGGGTTAGTTGATAGGTTATAGGGTAGTGAAGATGGTGGTTGGAGGTAGGATTGTCTCAGTAAGTCGACTATCCTCGGGTCGTCCCCTGGAAGCGGTCCCAATGCTCGTATTACCACTTCTTGCTTGGGTCCGACAGCGTTACTCTATGGGGGGAGGAATGACTTAGTTACTCCTTAAAATGTATCAGTTTTCTATAATTGGAATTTATTATTATTATTATTATTATTATTATTATTATTATTATTATTATTATTATTATTATTATTATTATTATTATTATTATTATTATTATTATTGTTATTATTATTATTATTATTATAAAACTTAAATATATAAGATTAGGTTAGATTAGGTTAAGTTAGGTTAAGTTAGGTTAGATTAGGTTAAATTTGGTTAAGTTAGGTTAAGTTTGGTTAAATTTGGTTAAGTTAGGTTAGGTTTTTAATAACAGTTCACCTGAAAAAACACTGAGCTCTTACCTGTTCATTATGTAGAACAAAGAACATGATCACCGCCAACATCATCACTACAATAACTTTCTTGAACAAAGTTATAGATGAACAATTACGTAAAGTCGCCATCATCTCCTGAAAAAGTTTATATGTACTTTTTAGTGAATATTTTACAACTTTAATAACTTTTAAACTTTTTTTTTTACACTTTTAGAGAATATTAAAAAAAATCGACTTTTAAAAGGTATAAATATACTTTTTTCCTGACACACAAAAGTCTATATACTTTTAGTAACCTTTATAAGTAACAAACACTTTGATATACTTTGAACAAAATACTTAATCACTTTTATACTTTCAATAGGTATTAAATCTTACAGTTAAACCAACACACCGAAATTTATCTACTTTTTAACGAACTATAAAACAACTTTCATTACTTTTTTAACAGACAAACACAATTTCCTATACGTTTACCGAGTAATTAATCACTTTTATACTTTCAATAGGTATTAAATCTCACTTCTAAACCAACACACGAAAGTTTCTATACTTTTTAACGAACTATAAAACAACTTTCATTACTTTTTTAACACACAAACACAATTTCCTATACGTTTACCGAGTAATTAATCACTTTTATACTTTCAATAGGTATTAAATCTCACTTCTAAACCAACACACGAAAGTTTCTATACTTTTTAACGAACTATAAAACAACTTTCATTACTTTTTTAACACACAAACACAATTTCCTATACGTTTACCGAGTAATTAATCACTTTTATACTTTCAATAGGTATTAAATCTCACTTCTAAACCAACACACGAAAGTTTCTATACTTTTTAACGAACTATAAAACAACTTTCATTACTTTTTTAACACACAAACACAATTTCCTATACGTTTTACCGAGTAATTAATCACTTTTATACTTTCAATAGGTATTAAATCTCACTTCTAAACCAACACACGAAAGTTTCTATACTTTTTAACGAACTATAAAACAACTTTCATTACTTTTTTAACACACAAACACAATTTCCTATACGTTTACCGAGTAATTAATCACTTTTATACTTTCAATAGGTATTAAATCTCACTTCTAAAC
>CAUDMG010001036.1:35000-37500 GCA_958450375.1 Homarus gammarus
ACGTAGGAACCTTTGAAAATCCAGAGAGAGATTGGTAACCCTGTGTACAAGAGTGTGGAAAGGTTGGTAACACTGGATGCTTATAGTCAACAAAGTCTCTTCTCGTAAGTCACTGAGGAAATGGCTTAAGACATCCTCAGCCATTGTCGACGTTTAGGAATTTGTAGTCATAAATAATTCGCAACCTTTTTTAACCCTAGGAAATGTAGCTTAACCTAATTTGACTTAACCTAATCTAATCTGACCTAATCTAACCTAATCTGACCTAATCTGACCTAATTTAACCTAATCTAACCTAACCTAACCTAACCTAATCTAATCTGACCTAATCTAACCTAATCTGACCTAATCTAACCTAATTTAACCTAATCTAACCTAACCTAACCTAATCTAACCTAATCTAATCTGACCTAATCTAACCTAACCTAACCTAACCTAACCTAATCTAACCTAATCTGACCTAATCTAACCTAATTTAACCTAATCTAACCTAATCTAACCTAATCTAACCTAACCTAACCTAATCTAACCTAATCTGACCTAATCTAACCTAATCTGACCTAATCTAACCTAATTTAACCTAATCTAACCTAACCTAACCTAATCTAACCTAACCTAATCTAACCTAACCTAACCTAACCTAACCTAATCTAACCTAATCTGACCTAATCTAACCTAACCTAACCTAATCTAACCTAATCTAATCTAACCTAATCTAACCTAACCTAACCTAACCTAACCTAATCTAACCTAATCTGACCTAATCTAACCTAACCTAACCTAATCTAACCTAATCTAATCTAACCTAATCTAACCTAACCTAACCTGACCTAATCCCAGAAAACTGTCTCTTTAACGTCAAACATCTCAGAAAATCTTTTGTTTACACTTTTTCCCGCCAAATATTCACCCTGGGAAAGTCTGATGACGTGTTACTTTTCCCGCCAAATATTTCATCATTGTTGATATACATTTTCCCGCCAAAATATTAACTATTCTTTATTACTGAGGTTTTTCCCGCCAAAATATCACCAAACAAACTCCATAAACTTTTTTTTTCCCGCGAAATTTCACTCGTCAAACTTTATTAGTGTTTATGTATTTTCCCGCCAAATTTTACGCGGGAAAGTTTGTTATTGTTTCCTGTTTTCCCGCGCAATTATGATCCCATAGAGAAGCTTCACAAATTGGCGCCAATTCTTTTTTTATTGGTGTAAGGGTAAGGTACGGCACGTGGGAGGAGAGAGAGAGAGAGAGAGAGAGAGAGGAGAGATGTGATTTATCATTTTTAGTGTTACACTTAAAATGATAATTCACATCTCTCCTCTCTCTCTCTCTCTCTCTCTCTCTCCTCCCTCGCGCTCTACCTTACCCTTACACCAATAAAAAAAGAATTGGCGCCAATTTGTGAAGCTTCTCTATGGGATCATAATTGCGCGGGAAAACAGGAAACAATAACAAACTTTCCCGCGTAAAATTTGGCGGGAAAATACATAAACACTAATAAAGTTTGACGAGTGAAATTTCGCGGGAAAAAAAAAGTTTATGGAGTTTGTTTGGTGATATTTTGGCGGGAAAAACCTCAGTAATAAAGAATAGTTAATATTTTGGCGGGAAAATGTATATCAACAATGATGAAATATTTGGCGGGAAAAGTAACACGTCATCAGACTTTCCCAGGGTGAATATTTGGCGGGAAAAAGTGTAAACAAAAGATTTTCTGAGATGTTTGACGTTAAAGAGACAGTTTTCTGGGATTAGGTCAGGTTAGGTTAGGTTAGATTAGGTTAGATTAGATTAGGTTAGATTAGGTTAGGTTAGGTTAGATTAGGTCAGATTAGGTTAGATTAGGTTAGGTTAGGTTAGGTTAGGTTAGATTAGGTTAGATTAGATTAGGTTAGATTAGGTTAGGTTAGGTTAGATTAGGTCAGATTAGGTTAGATTAGGTTAGGTTAGGTTAGGTTAGGTTAGATTAGGTTAGGTTAGATTAGGTTAGGTTAGGTTAGATTAGGTTAAATTAGGTTAGATTAGGTCAGATTAGGTTAGATTAGGTCAGATTAGGTTAGATTAGGTTAGGTTAGGTTAGGTTAGGTTAGATTAGGTTAGATTAGGTTAAATTAGGTTAGATTAGGTCAGATTAGGTTAGATTAGGTTAGGTTAGGTTAGGTTAGGTTAGATTAGGTCAGATTAGATTAGATTAGATTAGGTTAGGTTAGGTTAGATTAGGTTAAATTAGGTTAGATTAGGTCAGATTAGGTTAGATTAGGTCAGATTAGATTAGGTTAGGTTAGGTTAGGTTAGATTAGGTTAAATTAGGTCAGATTAGGTCAGATTAGGTTAGATTAGGTCAGATTAGATTAGGTTAAGTCAAATTAGGTTAAGCTACATTTCCTAGGGTTAAAAAAGGTTGCGAATTATTTATGACTACAAATTCCTAAACGTCGACAATGGCTGAGGATGTCTTAAGCCATCTCCTCAGTGACTTACGAGAAGAGACTTT
>CAUDMG010001036.1:42500-52500 GCA_958450375.1 Homarus gammarus
AGGGAGTTCAGATGTTATTTATAGTCATTGGAGACACATAGACAAACACTGATGTTCTGTTGGCTACAAAGTATAGAAACTTTCGTGTGTTGGTTTAGAAGTGAGATTTAATACCTATTGAAAGTATAAAAGTGATTAATTACTCGGTAAACGTATAGGAAATTGTGTTTGTGTGTTAAAAAAGTAATGAAAGTTGTTTTATAGTTCGTTAAAAAGTATAGAAACTTTCGTGTGTTGGTTTAGAAGTGAGATTTAATACCTATTGAAAGTATAAAAGTGATTAATTACTCGGTAAACGTATAGGAAATTGTGTTTGTCTGTTAAAAAAGTAATGAAAGTTGTTTTATAGTTCGTTAAAAAGTATAGAAACTTTCGTGTGTTGGTTTAGAAGTGAGAGTTAATACCTATTGAAAGTATAAAAGTGATTAATTACTCGGTAAACGTATAGGAAATTGTGTTTGTGTGTTAAAAAAGTAATGAAAGTTGTTTTATAGTTCGTTAAAAAGTATAGAAACTTTCGTGTGTTGGTTTAGAAGTGAGATTTAATACCTATTGAAAGTATAAAAGTGATTAAGTATTTTGTTCAAAGTATATCAAAGTGTTTGTTACTTATAAAGGTTACTAAAAGTATATAGACTTTTGTGTGTCAGGAAAAAAGTAGATTTATACCTTTTAAAAGTCGATTTTTTTTTAATATTCTCTAAAAGTGTAAAAAAAAAAGTTTAAAAGTTATTAAAGTTGTAAAATATTCACTAAAAAGTACATATAAACTTTTTCAGGAGATGATGGCAACTTTACGTAATTGTTCATCTATAACTTTGTTCAAGAAAGTTATTGTAGTGATGATGTTGGCGGTGATCATGTTCTTTGTTCTACATAATGAACAGGTAAGAGCTCAGTGTTTTTTCAGGTGAACTGTTATTAAAAACCTAACCTAACTTAACCAAATTTAACCAAACTTAACCTAACTTAACCAAATTTAACCTAATCTAACCTAACTTAACCTAACTTAACCTAATCTAACCTAATCTTATATATTTAAGTTTTATAATAATAATAATAATAATAATAACAATAATAATAATAATAATAATAATAATAATAATAATAATAACAATAATAATAATAATAATAATAATAATAATAATAATAATAATAGTAACAATAATAATAATAATAATAATAATAATAATAATAATAATAATAATAATAATAATAATAATAATAATAATAATAATAATAATAATAACAATAATAATAATAATAATAATAATAATAATAATAATAATAATAATAATAATAATAATAGTAACAATAATAATAATAATAATAATAATAATAATAATAATAATAATAATAATAATAATAATAATAATAATAATAATAATAATAAATTCCAATTATAGAAAACTGATACATTTTAAGGAGTAACTAAGTCATTCCTCCCCCCATAGAGTAACGCTGTCGGACCCAAGCAAGAAGTGGTAATACGAGCATTGGGACCGCTTCCAGGGGACGACCCGAGGATAGTCGACTTACTGAGACAATCCTACCTCCAACCACCATCTTCACTACCCTATAACCTATCAACTAACCCATTGTACATCAACGGTAGCAAAAGTTACGGCTGGCTAAATATAAAAACACACATTGAATCATTATTTGGAGACCAGAGGAATGGGTTTTTCATTGAAGCCGGGGCATTGGATGGGGAATATCTATCCAATACCCTCTGGCTTGAGATGGATAGAGGATGGAATGGACTATTGATCGAACCGGATGAAAACAGCTATAGGAAATTATTATCTAAACACCGAAAGACTTGGAGTTCAAACACCTGCATCTCCATGACCTCCTACCCCTTGGAGACCATTCACGTGGGTCTTTATCTCCAAAATAAATACAACGGTAACCCCTGGAACTATCGGGGATCCTCACACATCCAAGGAATCTCCCTAGGATCCCAATTCGAACCATTTCTCTCCTTCTCTGAGAAATCCTACCAAATAGCTCAATGTTTCCCACTAATCTCTTATCTCAAGGCTTTAAACATAACTACTGTTGACCTGTTATCGCTAGATCTACAAGGGATGGAACAACAAGTCCTAAGAGCAATTCCCTTTAACGACCTAACCATAAGGGTCATTATAGCAGAATTAACTACCCCAGATGAGGAATTTCATGATTTTTTAACAGCTAAAGGATTCGTATTAGTGAATCAAGATCAAATTGATTTTATTTATGCTAAGGAAGACGATGTTTTAATTAAGAACCACAAGGACAATTTTATGTCGTAGTTTGAATTATTTTCTTGTGTTTGTTTTGGGATGGTGGGGGTCAAGGGGGGTCGGGGGGTCAAGGGGGTCGGTGGTGGGGTCAAGGGGGGTCGGGGGGTCAAGGGGGTCGGGGTGGGGTCAAGGAGGGTCGGTGGTGGGGGGTCAAGGGGGAGTCGGGGGGGTCAAGGGGGGGTCGGGGGGATCAAGGGGGGGTCGGGGGGGTCAAGGGGGTCGGGGGGGTCAAGGGGGGTCGGGGGTGGGGGTCAAGGGGGGTGTGAAGCCTTTGTTTGTTGTTGTTGTTGATATAATAAAATAACTTGTGGGTTTGTCGTTGTTTTTTTATTTATTTATCCTTTTTTAGTGTTTGTTATTGTGTGTTTTTGTCTGTTTGTCTGTCTGTCTGTCTCTTCCTTCTCTCTCTCTCCCTCTCTCTCTCTCTCTCCCTCTCTCTCTCTCTCTCTCTCTCTCTCACTGAAAACTCCATTAAAATCCCTTAACCACTAAACCATTAGATTCTATTAAGTTAATATCGAGAGTATGACTTAACCCCTTGAGTATGACTTAACCCCTTGAGTATGACTTAACCCCTTGAGTATGACTTAACCCCTTGAGTATGACTTAACCCCTTGAGTATGACTTAACCCCTTGAGTATGACTTAACCCCTTGAGTATGACTTAACCCCTTGAGTATGACTTAACCCCTTGAGTATGACTTAACCCTTTGAGTATGACTTAACCCTTTGAGTATGACTTAACCCCTTGAGTATGACACCCCTTGAGTAGACTTAACCCCTTGAGTATGACTTAACCCTTGAGTATGACTTAACCCCTTGAGTATGAGTACCCTGAGTAACTTAACCCTTGAGTATGACTTAACCCCTTGAGTATGTCTTAACCCCTTGAGTATGACTTAACCCCTTGAGTACGATGACTAAATTATTATAAAAATATTCAAATTAATTCAACTAAATTTTGTAAAATTTAATTTATGTGATTAATTTTATAAACGACAGTGTTGCCAAAGGCTTATGACAGGAAGAGAAAGGTAAAAAGTGGCTTAATTGGTAACACTGCTTCCCTATCCTCTGCCATGGTGTGTGTTGTGCCTTCACCTCGGGGTATGGGGGGGGGGGTGAGGGAGGGGGAGGAGGGGGTGAAGGAGGGGGGGAGGGAGGGGATGATAATATATTTTAGTCGAGTCATTCCTTTCCCTCCCATTGTCTCTCTCTCTCTCTCTCTCTCTCTCCCGTTCACTCACAACATAACCCATTCCTTTAATAATACCTACGTCATCAATATCATGTCCCAACACTCTGCTTCTTAATAAACACTTAAGTCAATTCGTGTCGAAGTGTAAGTGTGAAAGGCAGTATGTAAACGCGATTGACATTGGCTAATTCTTTGGTCCGTGACAATTTTGCCAAATCTAATGGTATTAATAATAATAATAATAATGATAATAATAATAATAATAATAATAATAATAATAATAACAATAATAATAATAATAATAATAATAATAATGATAATAATAATAATAATAATAATAATAATAATAATAATAATAATAATAATAATAATAATAATAATAATAATAACAATAATAATAATAATAATAATAATAATAATAATAATAATAATAATAATAATAACAATAATAATAATAACAATAATAATAATAATAATAATAATAATAATAATAATAATAATAATAATAATAATAATAATAACAATAACAATAATAATAATAATAATAATAATAATAATAATAATAATAATAATAATAATAATAATAATAATAATAATAATAATAATAATAATAATAATAAATTATAATAATAATAAAAATAATAATAATAATAATAATAATAATAATAACAATAATAATAATAATAATAATAACAATTAACTTTCCACTAAGTATCGATCTGCAATTAAATGCTTTTCAATATTACACCAAAGAATAAAAAATAAATAAAAAAATTAAAAATAAACTCGATACAAAGCGACAGAGACAGAGACAACGAACACAAAGAAAGAGTTGAATAAGGAATTGTGTTTAGTCATGTATTCCTCGTCGATTCTTCCCGCCAAAACCGGTCAGCTGATGAGTCGACTTTGTTTACATTTTTTTGGCGCGAACATTATTTATTTTTTTTTGGCGCGAACATTATTTATTTTTTTTTGGCGCGAACATTATTTATTTTTTTTTGGCGCGAACATTATTTATTTTTTTTTGCGCGAACATTATTATTTTTTTTGGCGCGAACATTATTTATTTTTTTTTGGCGCGAACATTATTTATTTTTTTTTGGCGCGAACATTATTTATTTTTTTTTGGCGCGAACATTATTTATTTTTTTTTTTGGAGGGAAAATTATTTATTTTTTTTGCGCGCTTTTTTTTTTTGGCGCGAACATTATTTATTTTTTTTGGCGCGAACATTATTTATTTTTTTTGGCGCGAATTTTCTTCAGCTCATTTTCAGTGTTGGTTTTTTTTAGCGCGTAATAATTGATGATAAATTGGTAACTAGAGAAAATGAAGATAAATAGAGGGAATAGAAAGAAAATAGAAAAGGAACAAATAATGAGTTTATTATCATTATTATTATTATCATCATTATCATAAATAACACTGACCTAAAGTGATAAACTGAGCTGAAACAGAATATTACAGACAAACAAACCCTTATCTAATCACTATACCCCACTACCTACAACACTCACCAATGATAACTGCTGCTGAGCGTGACTTGAGGTGTAACTAGGCGGTTGTCACTAGCTTACCTGAGAGAGAGAGAGAGAGAGAGAGAGAGAGAGAGAGAGAGAGAGAGACTAAAAGATGAACATAATTACCTAAATAATATATAAAATTAATCATTATTTACACGTTATATATTTACCAAATTAAATAAAACATATATAAAACTTATATATTAATTTTGGATATATGTTCGTACGTCTGACAGCTAAGAAGTGTACGATAACTTCCCTTAGCTTACGGCGGTGGCAGCGTCCTTGTGATGTAACCCTAGGATGAACACCGTAATGGTGGAAAGATTATCACTTAAATTGTCTTAAAATCTTTCTCACGAGGAGTACACTTCCTTAATGCGCGCCCCGTGGGTCTTATTGCACAGATGTGGGTTTGTTTTAGCGCGGGAAGGTTTAGTATAGCTGGAGGGTTTAGGTTTAAGGCTGTGAGAGGTTTAGATGTTGACAGTTGTGTGGGGGGGGGGTGCGGGTGCTTGAAGAGGGTGTTTTTTTTTCCTAGGTGAGTCAAGGATACTTTCTCTCGTGTGTGTATGCTATATGACCGTGCGTACATGTGTGTGTTTGAGCGTGTGTGTGTCATCCTCTCAAGAACTGTATACACTCACCCATGTACGTACACAAATACGTACATTCAAGGAATATACGTACATGCATTATAGTGATTTACATACATACGTACACATTTATATACGCACACATATGTAAGCATGTACACAGACACAAACATACATACATACATAAAACATACATACATACACACACACACACCTTAAGGCTAATTTGCTATTTAATTTTTCTTATATTTATTTAAATCACGAACGTTAATCTCTAAAAAAAATAACAAAAATATAATTCCTTAGGGTATTTACGGTTTAAAATTACAGTTAATACAAAAAATACGGTAGTTATTTCTCAAGGTAATTTACCACTTTCATTTATAAGTTATTATATTTTTTGTTTATATGTGCAATCACGAATGCTATGGAGGCCGTCTTGTCTAGGAGGGAAGGCCGGAGGAGACACCCATCAAACGTGAGATTTTTCCCAAGCCAATTTAACTATAAACCCCATCATGTTATTATATCCTGTTGCTCTTATATCATCCCCAGAATAATGATATAATTGATAAATAACATGATAAATGTCTAGGAATTATGATGTTTGAGATATTTAATGATTTAATTGACTTTTAATTGGGTGTTCCGATAGCCAAACAAGATGGATAACGCCATTTATCAATATCTATCGTTATTATTGAATTTATCGTATTAAGATATATTTATTGGGTAATTTCATGCTGGGAATGAAGTAGTTGAGTAGTTATAGTTGTTTTTTTTAGAGATTATTAGCCCAGAAAGAGTTATATTAAGTTCCCACGTTCTCAAAGATTCCTAGTGATGTGAGAACGTATCTAATTAAATCACTTAAACTATCATAGAGACGTAAAAACCTAACCTAACCAAAAATAATAATAAACATTTAAGCCCGTAGCCCTCACAAGGTCGACTGTCACTTGTTTTTCCCGCGTAAAAAGACGACGTAAATAGAACATCTGACACGCTAAGTTGGCTCCTACGGTCTTATCCCATTTCCCTACATTCCCTCCATTTGAGAGAATACCTCACCTGTTGAGAGAATGTAGATAATATTTTAAATTAGGTCGCCTATTGAGTGGCTTTTTAATTAGATTTTTTAAGTTAATTTTTCTAAGGGTGTTTGTTTGTTCTGGTATTTTTCTAATTATTTCAATTTCTTTCAAGTCTCTCTCTCTCTCTCTCTCTCTCTCTCTATTCTCTCTCTTTCATTCTCTAACTTTCATTTTTTTTCTTAATTCATTGTGTCAACTCAGTCTCCTCTCTCTCTCGTCTCTCTCTTTCGCCCTATCTCTGTCTCTCTCTCTATCTCTTCACTTTCAATTTTCTCTCTCTAATTCATTGTGTCACTCTCTCTCCTTACTCCTCTCTATCTCTCTCTCTTTTCATTTCTCACTTCATTTTCTCTCTCTAATGTCATTGTGTCACTCAGTCTCCTACTCTCTCTATCTCTCTCCTTTCTCTCTCTCTTGTCTCTCTCTCCTCTCTCACTTCATTTCCTCTCTAATTTCATTGTGTCACTCTCTCTCTCTCTTCTCTCTCTCTGTCTCTCTTGTCATTATCTCCTTCATTTTTCTCCTCTAATTCATTGTGTCACTCAGTCTCCCTCTTCTCTGCTTCTCTCTCTCTCTCTCTCTCTCGTCTCTCACTTCATTTTCTCTCCTATAATTCATTGTGTCATCAGGTTACTCTCTCTCTCTCTACTCTCTCTCTCTCTCTCTCTACTATCTCTCTGTCTCTATCTCTCTGTCTCTGTTTCTCTCTCTCTCTTCTGGGCTGTACTCTCTCTATTCACTTTCATTTTTTCTCTCAATCATTGTGTACTCAGTTCTCCTCTCTATCTCTCTCTCTGTTCTCCTCTCTCTTCTCTCTCTCTCTCCTCTCTCTCTCTCTCTCTGTCTCCCACTCCTCTCCTCATAAACCCAAGTACAATGTCGTGTATTTAAAATATCTTCGTAAAAAACTTATGACCACGACATACATAAACAAAGGGTCCTCAATGCCACTGAAGATTCATACGTCTTTCTATCCCACTGAACTTTGTCCCCCATAATGTAAACAAAGGGAGATCTATACCACTGAAAATTGTCGTTTTTTTTCAAGCCAGATCTCAATACCACTGAAAATTCGACTCTTTATCAATCCCACTGAATCTCGTCCCTATAATGTATACGAGGGAGCTTTATACCACTGAAAATTGTCGTTTTTTTTCAAGCCAGATCTCAATACCACTGAAAATTCGACTCTTTATCAATCCCACTGAATCTCGTCCCTATAATATAAACAAAAGAAGGTTTATACCACTGAAAATTGACATTCCCTCAAGACAGAATTCCCACACAACATCTCCACCAGCCAAACCATCGTCCCTTACCTCATATGACCTTAAATAACCTCAAATGACCTCCCAAGACACCATTACCTCGTTAACCTTTTGAGGATATGACCTTATGACCTTCCCAAACTCATCCAGCACTGACCTGACGTGACCCCTAGCTGATAGAGGGGTCAGATGGGTAGCTCTTTCGTCACTGGCAGATTAGTCACGATCGGTAGGGAGTGTCGTGTCTCTGCTTACATGGTGCTGATAAGGATTTTTATACACAGACAGACACACACAGCACTGAGGAAGACAGACAGACACACACACAGCACTGAGGAAGACAGACAGACACACACACAGCACTGAGGAAGGCAGACAGACACACACACACAGCACTGAGGAAGGCAGACAGACACACACACAGCACTGAGGAAGACAGACAGACACACACACACAGCACTGAGGAAGGCAGACAGACACACACACAGCACTGAGGAAGGCAGACAGACACACACACAGCACTGAGGAAGACAGACAGACACACACACAGCACTGAGGAAGACACACACACACACACAGAGCACTGAGGAAGACAGCGACACACCACAGCACTGAGGAAGACAGACAGACACAGCACTGAGGAAGGCAGACAGACACACACACACAGCACTGTGGGAGACAGACACACACACACACAGCACTGAGGTAGACACACACACACAGCACTGAGGAGAAGACAGACAGACAACACGACACAGCACACTGAGGAAGACAGACAGACACACACACAGCACTGAGGAAGACAGACAGACACACACACAGCACTGAGGAAGACAGACAGACACACACACAGCACTGAGGAAGACAGACAGACACACACACAGCACTGAGGCACGAGGAAGCAGACAGACACACACACAGCACTGAGGAAGACAGACAGACACACACACAGCACTGAGGAAGACAGACAGACACACACACAGCACTGAGGAAGACACACACACACACACACACACACACACACAGCACTGAGGAACACACACACACACACACACACACCACCACGCACTGAGGACAGCACACACCACACACAGAACCACACACACACACACACACACACACATGGGTCAGATAGACAAACAGATTAGGGCCCAGAAACATATTGTTAGGAACCCCTCTCTCCAATGAACTCTGCCTCCCCCTGTGACCTCCCCCTGTGACTCCCCCCTGAACCCCCTTATCATAACAACGCCCAAAATAATTACATATTTAACCACGTAAACCACAATTAATTATCAGTTCAATTAATCGTAAAATAACAATGACTTGACGTTGATAATCTACGTCATAGGTGAGTGTATATATATGGGTGGCAGCCATTGTTTTAGTCAGTGTGTGTTAAGCAGTCGAGGTGGGAGTTACTGTTCGCTGGTAAGTTAAGAATTGTGTTACTTATTATTAGTTTTTGTTAATATTTTCTATTATAATGATGCTAATTAGTCATTATTCTACTTATTTTTGTTAAATATCATTAGTTTATTTCTTATTTTTTCTTCCAGGATGAATTAGTTAGTATTTTTTTTATTACGAGGACCATCTAGGCAATTAATCTTTTTCCAGGTATACACTAGACTACCATTTATTTATCCCAGGACGATCTAGTCAACTATTTTTTTTACTCGGACGAACTAATCTATTTTTTTTTACTAGGACAAACTAGAGAGTGGTAACCTTCAGTCACCATCACGACAATGAGTGACACTATCAATTTCACCATCAACGGGGAAGCCCATGAAGGTGAGTAGACTCGAGTCACTATCACTTAAGAAATGAAGTCAAATTTCACCACCACTTAAGAAATAAAGTCAAATTTCACCCCAGTAATTTAAATAATCTCCCCAGTAATAGTAAACTCCCCATTAATCACCCCAGGAACTCACTCACCAGTCACCATAACTAACCTCCCCTCCTCTCTCCTCCCCAACAGTGGGTGCAGGTGGGGAGATTACGGCCACAACTACCCTGCAGAAG
>CAUDMG010001036.1:55000-64872 GCA_958450375.1 Homarus gammarus
GGCCTGGCAGCTGACACCAAATACCAGATTGTTTGTGGCGATACAGTGAAAGGTGCGTGACCTGACCTGACCTGACCTGACCTAACCTAACCTAACCTAACATAATACTAACCAAATCTAACCTAAAATGATATTAAACTAACCTAACCTAACCAAATTCTAACCCAAAACACAAATTCTCACAGCTGTTTACAAGAGCGATGGACCGTACACAGCCTTCATCTATACACGAATGATACCAGATATGTCAAGGGTCGTAATAGCTAACGACTCGATGGTGATTGGCGCTGACGTATCGATAACAAGACTGATTAGCGAATTAAGTGAAGCTGCAGACTCTCTTTCTGGATTCGCTTACCTGAAGAATATCGCTGAGACCTGGAGAGCTGTTGCTAGTACAAGCGTCAGGAATGTGAGTAGCTAGTTGGCTAGTTTTGGTGCTAGTTGCTGGATATTGTTAGTTCTTTTGTTGTATGTGTGTTTGGAATGACAAGGAAATTGCTAGTGTTTCCTCTGTATGAATATTGTGTGTGTTTGAATTAGCTAGTCTTGTTCCTAATAGCTGGAAATTGCTAGTTTTTTACCCAATTAGTAAAGGAAATTAATCACCATCATATTACCCAATTTCCCCATTAATCATAGGCCTATTTTCCCCAATTTATGTCCCCAATATCCTCCCCAGATGGGCAGTTGGGGAGGAAACATCGCAGCCAAGGTTCTACATCCTGAGTTTCCATCGGATATTTTCCTTGGTCTCCTCGTAGCTGGTGCCGTAATAACAACAGGTAGGTTATTACAGGTTATTACAGGTTATTGCAGGTTATAACAGTTTATGGAAGGTTGTGGAAGGTTGTGGTAGGTTGTGGTAGGTTGTAAGAGGTTGTGGGAGCTTATTACAGGTTATTATAGGTCATTACACGTTGTGGAAGGTCACATTATGTTATTACAGGTTATTACAGGTCAATAATTTAACCTAACCTAACCAAATCTAACCAAAACCTAACCAACTAAGAGAACTTCCCTCCCTCTCCTAGGTGGACCAGATGGAAGTTTGGAGAAATACAACTTGGAGGAATTGTTGGAGGTCGACCTCGTAGGGAGACGTCGAGTGATACTTGATGTGGTCTTGACTCCAGCCTCTGAGGATACTGTTGTGAGAACCTTTAAGGTGAGAGAGAGAGAGAGAGAGAGAGAGAGAGAGAGAGAGAGAGAGAGAGAGAGAGAGAGAGAGAGAGTTCTTATAAATTGTAAAAAATTATATAAAATTATTTTCTTTTAACAATATCACCTTCTCCCTCTCCCCCACCACTCGACCAACCCCACTCACCGCCCCTCTCACCCCTCACAGATACCCCCACGCCCCAGCAACACTCATGCCCAGGTCAACGCAGGGTTCAGACTGCAGGTGGACGCTACCAACGCACATACAGTCACAGGGTCTCCTATTATTGCTTATGGAGGCGTCAACCCTGCCTTCGTGAGTAGAAATTGACGTCAAATTGATGATCTGGGGTGAAATTGACGTCAAATTGATGATCTGGGGTGAAATTGACGTCAAATTGATGATCTGGGGTGAAATTGACGTCAAATTGATGATGTGGGGTGAAACTGACGTCAAATTGATGATCTGGGGTGAAATTGACGTCAAATTGATGAGCTGGGGTGAAATTGATGGGGAATTGATGATCTGGGGTGAAATTGATGGGGAATTGATGATCTGGGGTTATCCTTTAGGTAAGAGCCAAGGCCACTGAAGAGGCCCTCAAGGGTATGAGTTTGGAGGATGAGGTCGTACTCCAAGGAGCTCTAGAGGTCCTGGCTGGAGAGGTCATCCCTGATAACAACCCTGAAGACGCCAGCCCTGAATATAGAGTGGCCCTAACTCAGAACTTACTGTACAAGGTGTGTAGTGTATGTTTTTTTGGTGTACATGGCGTGTAATGGACGTTTTTTGGGTGTACATGGGGTGTAGTGGACGATTTTTTGGTGTACAAGGGGTGTAGTGGACGATTTTTGGGTGTACATGGGGTATAGTGGACGTTTTTTAGGTGTACATGGGGTGTAGTGTATGTTTTTTGGGTGTACATGGGGTATAGTGTATGTTTTTTGGTGTACATAAGGTGTAGTGTACGTTTTATGGTGTACAGAATAAGTAGTGTACTTATAAGTGTAGAGAGAGTGTACTGTGAAGTGTAAAAGTCAGAGGTTAAGTTAGATTAGGTTAGAATAAAATTAACCTAACCTAACCAAACCTAGATAATCCTGGGAAATAAACATATCTCAAGCATTATAACCAAACCTTATTTCTCTCCCTCCTAGACCATCCTGGGTATAATAGGTGACGCAGCAACCAGCACCTTTACGAGCGGAGCCACTAACATCATTAGACCAAACTCCAGTGCTAAACAAACCTTTGACCAGAATACTGATGTTTGGCCCCTAGCTGAACCTGTTATGAAACTTGAGGCTCCTATACAGTGTAGTGGTGAGTGTACAGTGTAGTAGGTTTAAATGAAGTGTTTGGCCCCTAGCTGAACCTGTTATGAAACTCGAGGCTCCTATACAGTGTAGTGGTGAGTGTACAGTGTAGTAGGTTTAAATGAAGTGTTTGGCCCCTAGCTGAACCTGTTATGAAACTCGAGGCTCCTATACAGTGTAGTGGTGAGTGTACAGTGTAGTAGGTTTAAATGAAGTGTTTGGCCCCTAGCTGAACCTGTTATGAAACTCGAGGCTCCTATACAGTGTAGTGGTGAGTGTACAGTGTAGTAGGTTTAAATGAAGTGTTTGGCCCCTAGCTGAACCTGTTATGAAACTCGAGGCTCCTATACAGTGTAGTGGTGAGTGTACAGTGTAGTAGGTTTAAATGAAGTGTTTGGCCCCTAGCTGAACCTGTTATGAAACTCGAGGCTCCTATACAGTGTAGTGGTGAGTGTACAGTGTAGTAGGTTTAAATGAAGTGTTTGGCCCCTAGCTGAACCTGTTATGAAACTCGAGGCTCCTATACAGTGTAGTGGTGAGTGTACAGTGTAGTAGGTTTAAATGAAGTGTTTGGCCCCTAGCTGAACCTGTTATGAAACTCGAGGCTCCTATACAGTGTAGTGGTGAGTGTACAGTGTAGTAGGTTTAAATGAAGTGTTTGGCCCCTAGCTGAACCTGTTATGAAACTCGAGGCTCCTATACAGTGTAGTGGTGAGTGTACAGTGTAGTAGGTTTAAATGAAGTGTTTGGCCCCTAGCTGAACCTGTTATGAAACTCGAGGCTCCTATACAGTGTAGTGGTGAGTGTACAGTGTAGTAGGTTTAAATGAAGTGTTTGGCCCCTAGCTGAACCTGTTATGAAACTCGAGGCTCCTATACAGTGTAGTGGTGAGTGTACAGTGTAGTAGGTTTAAATGAAGTGTTTGGCCCCTAGCTGAACCTGTTATGAAACTCGAGGCTCCTATACAGTGTAGTGGTGAGTGTACAGTGTAGTAGGTTTAAATGAAGTGTTTGGCCCCTAGCTGAACCTGTTATGAAACTCGAGGCTCCTATACAGTGTAGTGGTGAGTGTACAGTGTAGTAGGTTTAAATGAAGTGTTTGGCCCCTAGCTGAACCTGTTATGAAACTCGAGGCTCCTATACAGTGTAGTGGTGAGTGTACAGTGTAGTAGGTTTAAATGAAGTGTTTGGCCCCTAGCTGAACCTGTTATGAAACTCGAGGCTCCTATACAGTGTAGTGGTGAGTGTACAGTGTAGTAGGTTTAAATGAAGTGTTTGGCCCCTAGCTGAACCTGTTATGAAACTCGAGGCTCCTATACAGTGTAGTGGTGAGTGTACAGTGTAGTAGGTTTAAATGAAGTGTTTGGCCCCTAGCTGAACCTGTTATGAAACTCGAGGCTCCTATACAGTGTAGTGGTGAGTGTACAGTGTAGTAGGTTTAAATGAAGTGTTTGGCCCCTAGCTGAACCTGTTATGAAACTCGAGGCTCCTATACAGTGTAGTGGTGAGTGTACAGTGTAGTAGGTTTAAATGAAGTGTTTGGCCCCTAGCTGAACCTGTTATGAAACTCGAGGCTCCTATACAGTGTAGTGGTGAGTGTACAGTGTAGTAGGTTTAAATGAAGTGTTTGGCCCCTAGCTGAACCTGTTATGAAACTCGAGGCTCCTATACAGTGTAGTGGTGAGTGTACAGTGTAGTAGGTTTAAATGAAGTGTTTGGCCCCTAGCTGAACCTGTTATGAAACTCGAGGCTCCTATACAGTGTAGTGGTGAGTGTACAGTGTAGTAGGTTTAAATGAAGTGTTTGGCCCCTAGCTGAACCTGTTATGAAACTCGAGGCTCCTATACAGTGTAGTGATGAGTGTACAGTGTAGTAGGTTTAAATGAAGTGTTTGGCCCCTAGCTGAACCTGTTATGAAACTCGAGGCTCCTATATAGTGTAGTGATGAGTGTACAGTGTAGTAGGTTTAAATGAAGTGTTTGGCCTCTAGCTGAACCTGTTATGAAACTCGAGGCTCCTATACAGTGTAGTGGTGAGTGTACAGTGTAGTAGGTTTAAATGAAGTGTTTGGCCTCTAGCTGAACCTGTTATGAAACTCGAGGCTCCTATACAGTGTAGTGGTGAGTGTACAGTGTAGTAGGTTTAAATGAAGTGTTTGGCCCCTAGCTGAACCTGTTATGAAACTCGAGGCTCCTATACAGTGTAGTGGTGAGTGTACAGTGTAGTAGGTTTAAATGAAGTGTTTGGCCCCTAGCTGAACCTGTTATGAAACTCGGGCTCCTATACAGTGTAGTGATGAGTGTACAGTGTAGTAGGTTTAAATGAAGTGTTTGGCCCCTAGCTGAACCTGTTATGAAACTCGAGGCTCCTATACAGTGTAGTGGTGAGTGTACAGTGTAGTAGGTTTAAATGAAGTGTTTGGCCTCTAGCTGAACCTGTTATGAAACTCGAGGCTCCTATACAGTGTAGTGGTGAGTGTACAGTGTAGTAGGCTTAAATGAAGTGTTTGGCCCTAGCTGAACCTGTTATGAAACTCGAGGCTCCTATACAGTGTAGTGGTGAGTGTACAGTGTAGTAGGTTTAAATGAAGTGTTTGGCCCCTAGCTGAACCTGTTATGAAACTCGAGGCTCCTATACAGTGTAGTGGTGAGTGTACAGTGTAGTAGGTTTAAATGAAGTGTTTGGCCCCTAGCTGAACCTGTTATGAAACTCGAGGCTCCTATACAGTGTAGTGGTGAGTGTACAGTGTAGTAGGTTTAAATGAAGTGTTTGGCCCCTAGCTGAACCTGTTATGAAACTCGAGGCTCCTATACAGTGTAGTGGTGAGTGTACAGCGTAGTAGGTTTAAATGAAGTGTTTGGCCCCTAGCTGAACCTGTTATGAAACTCGAGGCTCCTATACAGTGTAGTGGTGAGTGTACAGCGTAGTAGGTCTAAATGAAGTGTTTGGCCCCTAGCTGAACCTGTTATGAAACTCGAGGCTCCTATACAGTGTAGTGGTGAGTGTACAGTGTAGTAGGTTTAAATGAAGTGTTTGACCCCTAGCTGAACCTGTTATGAAACTCGAGGCTCCTATACAGTGTAGTGGTGAGTGTACAGTGTAGTAGGTTTAAATGAAGTGTTTGGCCCCTAGCTGAACCTGTTATGAAACTCGAGGCTCCTATACAGTGTAGTGGTGAGTGTACAGTGTAGTAGGTTTAAATGAAGTGTTTGGCCTCTAGCTGAACCTGTTATGAAACTCGAGGCTCCTATACAGTGTAGTGGTGAGTGTACAGTGTAGTAGGTTTAAATGAAGTGTTTGGCCCCTAGCTGAACCTGTTATGAAACTTAAGGCTCCTACACAGTGTAGTGGTGAGTGTACAGTGTAGTAGGTTTAAATGAAGTGTTTGGCCCCTAGCTGAACCTGTTATGAAACTCGAGACTCCTATACAGTGTAGTGGTGAGTGTACAGTGTAGTAGGTTTAAATGAAGTGTTTGGCCCCTAGCTGAACCTGTTATGAAACTCGAGGCTCCTACATAGTGTAGTGATGAGTGTACAGTGTAGTAGGTTTAAATGAAGTGTTTGGCCCCTAGCTGAACCTGTTATGAAAAGCGGGGCTCCTATACAGTGTAGTGATGAGTGTACAGTGTAGTAGGTTTAAATGAAGTGTTTGGCCCCTAGCTGAACCTGTTATGAAACTCGAGGCTCCTATACAGTGTAGTGGTGAGTGTACAGTGTAGTAGGTTTAAATGAAGTGTTTGGCCCTAGCTGAACCTGTTATGAAACTCGAGGCTCCTATACAGTGTAGTGATGAGTGTACAGTGTAGTAGGTTTAAATGAAGTGTTTGGCCCCTAGCTGAACCTGTTATGAAACTCGAGGCTCCTACACAGTGTAGTGGTGAGTGTACAGTGTAGTAGGTTTAAATGAAGTGTTTGGCCCCTAGCTGAACCTGTTATGAAACTCGAGGCTCCTATACAGTGTAGTGGTGAGTGTACAGTGTAGTAGGTTTAAATGAAGTGTTTGGCCCCTAGCTGAACCTGTTATGAAACTCGAGGCTCCTATACAGTGTAGTGGTGAGTGTACAGTGTAGTAGGTTTAAATGAAGTGTTTGGCCCCTAGCTGAACCTGTTATGAAACTCGAGGCTCCTATACAGTGTAGTGGTGAGTGTACAGTGTAGTAGGTTTAAATGAAGTGTTTGGCCCCTAGCTGAACCTGTTATGAAACTCGAGGCTCCTATACAGTGTAGTGGTGAGTGTACAGTGTAGTAGGTTTAAATGAAGTGTTTGGCCTCTAGCTGAACCTGTTATGAAACTCGAGGCTCCTATACAGTGTAGTGGTGAGTGTACAGTGTAGTAGGTTTAAATGAAGTGTTTGGCCCCTAGCTGAACCTGTTATGAAACTCGAGGCTCCTATACAGTGTAGTGGTGAGTGTACAGTGTAGTAGGTTTAAATGAAGTGTTTGGCCCCTAGCTGAACCTGTTATGAAACTCGAGGCTCCTATACAGTGTAGTGGTGAGTGTACAGTGTAGTAGGTTTAAATGAAGTGTTTGGCCCCTAGCTGAACCTGTTATGAAACTCGAGGCTCCTATACAGTGTAGTGGTGAGTGTACAGTGTAGTAGGTTTAAATGAAGTGTTTGGCCCCTAGCTGAACCTGTTATGAAACTCGAGGCTCCTATACAGTGTAGTGGTGAGTGTACAGTGTAGTAGGTTTAAATGAAGTGTTTGGCCCCTAGCTGAACCTGTTATGAAACTCGAGGCTCCTATACAGTGTAGTGGTGAGTGTACAGTGTAGTAGGTTTAAATGAAGTGTTTGGCCCCTAGCTGAACCTGTTATGAAACTCGAGGCTCCTATACAGTGTAGTGGTGAGTGTACAGTGTAGTAGGTTTAAATGAAGTGTTTGGCCCCTAGCTGAACCTGTTATGAAACTCGAGGCTCCTATACAGTGTAGTGGTGAGTGTACAGTGTAGTAGGTTTAAATGAAGTGTTTGGCCCCTAGCTGAACCTGTTATGAAACTCGAGGCTCCTATACAGTGTAGTGGTGAGTGTACAGTGTAGTAGGTTTAAATGAAGTGTTTGGCCCCTAGCTGAACCTGTTATGAAACTCGAGGCTCCTATACAGTGTAGTGGTGAGTGTACAGTGTAGTAGGTTTAAATGAAGTGTTTGGCCCCTAGCTGAACCTGTTATGAAACTCGAGGCTCCTATACAGTGTAGTGGTGAGTGTACAGTGTAGTAGGTTTAAATGAAGTGTTTGGCCCCTAGCTGAACCTGTTATGAAACTCGAGGCTCCTATACAGTGTAGTGGTGAGTGTACAGTGTAGTAGGTTTAAATGAAGTGTTTGGCCCCTAGCTGAACCTGTTATGAAACTCGAGGCTCCTATACAGTGTAGTGGTGAGTGTACAGTGTAGTAGGTTTAAATGAAGTGTTTGGCCCCTAGCTGAACCTGTTATGAAACTCGAGGCTCCTATACAGTGTAGTGGTGAGTGTACAGTGTAGTAGGTTTAAATGAAGTGTTTGGCCCCTAGCTGAACCTGTTATGAAACTCGAGGCTCCTATACAGTGTAGTGGTGAGTGTACAGTGTAGTAGGTTTAAATGAAGTGTTTGGCCCCTAGCTGAACCTGTTATGAAACTCGAGGCTCCTATACAGTGTAGTGGTGAGTGTACAGTGTAGTAGGTTTAAATGAAGTGTTTGGCCCCTAGCTGAACCTGTTATGAAACTCGAGGCTCCTATACAGTGTAGTGGTGAGTGTACAGTGTAGTAGGTTTAAATGAAGTGTTTGGCCCCTAGCTGAACCTGTTATGAAACTCGAGGCTCCTATACAGTGTAGTGGTGAGTGTACAGTGTAGTAGGTTTAAATGAAGTGTTTGGCCCCTAGCTGAACCTGTTATGAAACTCGAGGCTCCTATACAGTGTAGTGGTGAGTGTACAGTGTAGTAGGTTTAAATGAAGTGTTTGGCCCCTAGCTGAACCTGTTATGAAACTGGAGGCTCCTATACAGTGTAGTGGTGAGTGTACAGTGTAGTAGGTTTAAATGAAGTGTTTGGCCCCTAGCTGAACCTGTTATGAAACTCGAGGCTCCTATACAGTGTAGTGGTGAGTGTACAGTGTAGTAGGTTTAAATGAAGTGTTTGGCCCCTAGCTGAACCTGTTATGAAACTCGAGGCTCCTATACAGTGTAGTGGTGAGTGTACAGTGTAGTAGGTTTAAATGAAGTGTTTGACCCCTAGCTGAACCTGTTATGAAACTCGAGGCTCCTATACAGTGTAGTGGTGAGTGTACAGTGTAGTAGGTTTAAATGAAGTGTTTGGCCCCTAGCTGAACCTGTTATGAAACTCGAGGCTCCTATACAGTGTAGTGGTGAGTGTACAGTGTAGTAGGTTTAAATGAAGTGTTTGGCCCCTAGCTGAACCTGTTATGAAACTCGAGGCTCCTATACAGTGTAGTGGTGAGTGTACAGTGTAGTAGGTTAAATGAAGTGTTTGGCCCCTAGCTGAACCTGTTATGAAACTCGAGGCTCCTATACAGTGTAGTGGTGAGTGTACAGTGTAGTAGGTTTAAATGAAGTGTTTGGCCCCTAGCTGAACCTGTTATGAAACTCGAGGCTCCTATACAGTGTAGTGGTGAGTGTACAGTGTAGTAGGTTTAAATGAAGTGTTTGGCCCCTAGCTGAACCTGTTATGAAACTCGAGGCTCCTATACAGTGTAGTGGTGAGTGTACAGTGTAGTAGGTTTAAATGAAGTGTTTGGCCCCTAGCTGAACCTGTTATGAAACTCGAGGCTCCTATACAGTGAGTGGTGAGTGTACAGTGTAGTAGGTTTAAATGAAGTGTTTGGCCCCTAGATGAACCTGTTATGAAACTCGAGGCTCCTATACAGTGTAGTGGTGAGTGTACAGTGTAGTAGGTTTAAATGAAGTGTTTGGCCCCTAGCTGAACCTGTTATGAAACTCGAGGCTCCTATACAGTGTAGTGGTGAGTGTACAGTGTAGTAGGTTTAAATGAAGTGTTTGGCCCCTAGCTGAACCTGTTATGAAACTCGAGGCTCCTATACAGTGTAGTGGTGAGTGTACAGTGTAGTAGGTTTAAATGAAGTGTTTGGCCCCTACTGAACCTGTTATGAAACTCGAGGCTCCTATACAGTGTAGTGGTGAGTGTACAGTGTAGTAGGTTTAAATGAAGTGTTTGGCCCCTAGCTGAACCTGTTATGAAACTCGAGGCTCCTATACAGTGTAGTGGTGAGTGTACAGTGTAGTAGGTTTAAATGAAGTGTTTGGCCCCTAGCTGAACCTGTTATGAAACTCGAGGCTCCTATACAGTGTAGTGGTGAGTGTACAGTGTAGTAGGTTTGAATGAAGTGTTTGGCCCCTAGCTGAACCTGTTATGAAACTCGAGGCTCCTATACAGTGTAGTGG
>CAUDMG010001037.1:0-21940 GCA_958450375.1 Homarus gammarus
CATTATAACTTTGTGTATTTATTGTATTACGTTTGATTACATTATGTTTGTATATACCCGGTATATATATATACAGTGGGGTATGCTATAACGAACGGATCCTACTACGAAAATTCCTATAACGAACAGTTTTACCTATAAAATTGAGAATGCTATAACGAACGAAACTCCTACAACGAACATAATTTAAATTTTTTTTTTTCTAATTTATTGTTTTATTATTACAAATATTAATGACATTCTTTATTTCAGGGGTTTAGATGCACTTCTTACAATTTTTACAATTTTATATTATATTTTTCAGTGTTAAGTGGTTGTATTTGGGGGCCTGGAACGGATTAATCCTATAACAAACGAATGCTATAACGAACAAGGTTCTAGAACCAATTAGATTCGTTATAGCATACCCCACTGTATACAGCTCCTCCCCGAATTACGACCTACTCGACCTTCGTCCACCCGCACTTACGACCGCACGGTCGGGACCAAAAAATTTATCTAATGACATGCATTTTCTATATCGAAACGTTTCCGTCCCGTACAAGAGCGTGGCTTGGGTCACCGTGTGGGTACAGCTCCCACGCAGTAAAGAGCTTAGTTGGTGTTTGGCTGTCGTATCCTATACTGATCTCCCAGTGTACTGACATTATTTTCGTATTTAATTGACTTTATAATGACTGGAAAGAGTAGAAGTGAGAGTGGAGATGGTACTCAGAAGAAAAGGAGACAGTCAATTACTTTGAGACGAAAATGAAGATAAAAATGCGGTATGAAAACAGGGTTTGACAAAGAGGCCCTGCAAGCCTCTGTGGTGGATAGTGATACAGGTGATACAAGTGATACAGGTGAGGGCCAATAATCTGCCCTCTGCCTCGGAATCAACCCCCCATCCTTGTGCCCAGCCATCTCTTCTATTAACGTAAGTACTAAAAAACCTAATATTATTGATATTTCTCTTAAATATTAATTGTGTGTGCATACCATCATAAAATTAAGATGTTATTTTTACTACAACATACGTATTGTGTAGGAAAAAGGGTAGTCTGGGGGGTGGGCCCAGTCTCTATTTCAATTAATCCCATATGTTATGTTATTTCATTTACACGTCTCTCGTTTTACGCGGACCTCCACGGGTTTAATTGACCGCGTAAACCAAGACTATACTGTACAGTGGTCCCTCGGTTAACGAACACAATTCGTTCTAGATGGTCGTTCATTAACCGAAACCATTGTTTCAATGGGATTTTGGGTAATTGGTTCCAGCTCACCGAAAATTACATACAAAGTATAAATAAATGCAGTAAAGTACACTTTCTTTGAGGTGTGTATGTATAAGGCTCCTGGTTGATGGTGATGGGAATTAGAAGTGGGGGTGGAGGAGAAGGGAGAAGAGAAGGAAGTGGGGGTGGAAGAGAAATCACCCCATGCTTCATGCCGTCATTTCACCCATAAAATTTTAAGTTCACTAGGTGTAATTCAAGATGATTTTCTTTAAATCAACACTGCACTGCACTATATATTGTCAAACTGTAAAACAAATTTGAGAATGACCAACAATTGTACTGTAAAAATGAAAAAATAGTTTATGTTCAGGAGAGCCCCAAGCAAGATGTTACCTCCACTAACCAGAGATACAAACTGAAACCTTGCTTGGTGAGTCAAGTGGCTAATTGGCGCACCAAAAACTAGTTTCTTGTACAGTCAGTTCTGCTATAACGCGATAGTTGTGTTCTTGTAAAACATCGTGTTATAGAAATTAGCGTAATAGAAATACAGTATTACCCCGCTTTACACGGTTTCACTTTCCGCGATTTCTCATTTACGTGGTACCTTGCCAGAACCAGACTTTCACTTTCTGCGGTGCATCTACCCATATACGCGGTGAAGTATAATTTTTTTTCTTTTTATTTAGCTCATAAAATTCATACAAATTACCCGGCCAGAATATAATTTACATTGCTGGAATTCTTACAATATGATGATCATTTTGAATATAAACATCATGGATTTTAGATCTAATGTAATAGTTTGGTTTACACAAAGCAAATATTTTATCCTTTGTGCAGAATATATGAAGTTTACATTCAAAATATTCCCTGACCTGCAAGGAATCCAGAAATATCAATTATATTATCCTAACTTTAGTCTGAGGTATTATTTATTACTAAATGTTAAAATCTAGAGTTTTCACCCAAACATTAATCAGAGAGGAAGGAGCTAGTGAGCTGGGAAGAGGAGGGGGGGTGGGGATTTGAGTCCATTATTTGAATGGACATTAACCTGGCGACTGTATTTCTCTTAAATATTAATTGTGTGAGCATACCATCATAAAATTTAGATGTTATTTTTACTACAACATAGGTATTGTGTCAGAAAAAGTGGAGTTTGGGGGTCGGGCCAGTCTCTATTGGAATTAATCCCATATGTTCTGTTGTTCACTTTACGCGGTTTTCACTTTCCGCGGTACCCTGTGGGTTCAATTGACCGCGTAAATCGGGGTACTACTGTAACAGGGCTTATGGAGAAAATAGGGTTAGGCGCAATTACTCAAAATCGAAAAAAATTTCGTAGTTAGCCTAACAAAGGATAGTACAGTCTAAATAAATGTTACATTGATATCTAATAATGAAATCATACAGTAAATGTTACACTTTCCCTTGAAAAAATATGAATATAACTTGATGTGGGAGAAGGTTCATGTTGAGGAGTCATGCAGACAGGATTTGACAGTTGTCATCATCATCATCAGGTGCAGTTTTTCTTTGGGTCCTCATATATTGATAAGGCTTTCTCTTTAATGGTGAGGAAGCTGGTCCCAGACCGCTTTTTCGTTTTATCTTCTATCCAAACACTTAGAAGCCATACCATCTGCTCAAGTTCCTTTAGCCGTGATCTCTCACTTTTGCTAGCACTCAAGGTTTTTCCAGCAATACAGCTTGCTTTAATCTTTGCTGCATTGTCTCTAATGGTGCATAAAGTAGACTCCTTTATTCCCGTTGCACGCACAATATCACATGTTCTTTCCTTATTTTCAAAACGCTTGACAACATCAAGCTTTTCTTCAAGTGTTATAGCCATTCTTTTACGATCACCACCGGAAATGCGATCACCAGAACGCTTCCCGGAGATATTCTTCTTTTCCATAGTCACAAAATTGGAGAAACAGTAAATCAGAAATCACTGAGGACGCTTAAAAATTTCCCACATGTTTCAGACTGAACGTGTGGTGTAAACAAAGCGCGCGGGTCTAAAACGCTACGTATTTTGTTTTTCTCTCTTATTTAAAATTTTACAATTTACATATACTGTACAGGTATACTGTATACATAAATATTACATAAAGTATTTCTGCAATTCTTCACAAACAAAACACATAAATCAATTGAACAAATGATGTCGACCGCGAACTGTAAACACTGCATAACCCCGCGCCAAGCCACAACACTGTACAGTACATTTTAAATGCTACGTATTTAGTTTTTCTCTTTTATTTAAATTTTTACAATTTACACACACACTTTTAAAATTCAAATTTAAGGAGGAATAAAGAAGAGATGAACAGGTACATTTTGATAGCTTATTCATTAGCAAATATAGCATGCTTCATTTATCAAAACGAGCTGTTTTAATGAAAAATCTGTGAAATCTAGAATTTAAATCTTTGCCTTTTTTATATCATAAATTGTAGACTTTTCCAATGTCGTATGTTTCCATTAGAAAAGTATTGCTCACACCACGTTCTAGTTTCTTAATTATTTCAAGTTTGTCACCCAATTTCAACGTGTTCTTCTTTCTCTTCACACAACGAAGATTATCTACTTTAGGAGCCATTATTATGGGCTTGTACAGTACAGTACTCTGTAAATGAAAAAAGTAAGATTCAAAATTACATACATTGTCACAGTTTGATTGCTTGTTTTAAAGTGGCAACCGCATGGTTGCTTGTTGTCGCTGTGCAGCTGTGGCGCTCATGCATGCGCACATACACTTAAAAGCCAGCTAAAAAAAACAAAAAAAAAAAAAACAAAAAAAAAAAAAAAAAAAAATTAGTTTTCGAAAAGTCCGGATTCTCAGGTGGTCCGGATTTCTGACATCCGGATTTTTTGACTTTTACTGTATACAGTCAATCCTCATATTACGCGGTCCCGCATTCCGCGTTTCATCGTTAACGCGGTGCCTAGCCAGAACCTAACATGCTCACATTCCGCGGTCGCGAACCCCATTACGCGGAGAGCGGCTGGCAAGCCGCGCCATTTTTGGATCCAAACCTCCCGCCATCCGCCATGTTGTGTACGAGGCGCGAAAATGGTGCGCACAAGGTCGCCCAGTCATCAAAACATTACCAGTTCTTCACCCGCCACCCACTACAGCCGGCCCAAGTCAGTGATAGTGATAATTATAGTGAGGATATGGACTTATATGAACTTTGGGGGGTTTGACAAAGAGGCCCTGCAAGCCTCTGTGGTGGATAGTGATACAATTGATACAAGTGATACAGGTGAGGGCCAATAATCTGCCCTCTGCCTCAGAACCAACCGCCCATCCCCGTGTGCCCAGCCATCTTTTCTACTAATGTAAGTGTTAAAAAACCTAATATTATTGATATTTCTCTTAATTATTAATTGTGTGTGCATGCCATCATAAAGTTAAGATAATATTTTTACTACAACATAGTTGTGTGTCGTCAAAAAGTGGAGTTTGGGGATCGGCCTGGACTCCATTTCAATTCATCCCATATGTTATGTTGTTCACTTTACGCGTTCCTCACTTTCCGCGGTACCCTCCGGGTTACATTAACCGCGTAATATGAGGGTTGACTGTATGTGTATGTGTATGTATATATATATGTATATATATATATATATATATATATATATATATATATATATATATATATATATATATGCTGATAACCACCAGGAAAGAAGAAAACACGAAGTTCCCAAGCGCTTTCGTGTAATTCACATCTTCAGGGGTGAGTACAGACTAGAGAGAGTAATGCAAAACAAGGTGAATATATACAGAGGAGGGTGAGACCAGGTCCACAATGGTCAGGTAATTAGGTAATGACCCTACTAATCTTTAAATAGCACACAACGGTTGGTGGTCGGGTCAGATGGGACAGTGACCCGCCCTCTCACCTGATCACAAATCTTCTTAATTACAAAGTTGTCCAGCTTGTACATGCCGTTACTCAAATTCATGTTGAATGCTTCGGTATGTTTAATAAGACTAGATTCTATGATGTTCCTACTATCAATTGAATTACATGGTAATATTGAGGAGGCATTATCCCAGTCAATGCAATGCTTGTTATCCCTCAAATGAACAAACAGAGCATTGGATTCCTGGCCTGTCCTGACACTGTATTTGTGTTGTTTAATTCTAGTTACAAGATCTTTACCTGTCTGGCCTAAGTAAAACATATTACATTCCTTGCAAGGAACTTTATAAATGCAACCAATTGTGTTGTTGGGGGAGTTCTTGATTAACATTTGTTTAACAGTGCATGAGTTTTTAAATGCCACATTGACGTTCCAGGTTTTTAGCTGTGCCGGAATGTGTGAGAAATTTTTGTGAAATGGTAATATTAAGATATTCTTATGGTCATGGGTGGGTTTGGGATCAGTTCTATAAAAAGTTTTCTTAGTAATGTTTAAGCATTTGTCTATGAAAGATCTAGGGTATTTAAGGTTTGAGCCAATATTATATATATATTTGTATTCCTCATCGATGAATTCCGGACTGCAAATTCTCAAGGCACGTAAAAACATTGTTGTAAATACTGACTGTTTGACTTTATTATGGTGGGCAGAATAATAATGAATGTATGAACACACATTGGTTGGTTTTCTATAAATACTGAACTTAAAAGTGTTACCTATTCTGTGTATCAGACAGTCTAGGAATGGCAATTTACAGTCTTGCTCTAATTCCACAGTGAATTTGATCGAGGGGGCTAAGTTGTTAAGTTGTGGCAGGAAAACTTTTAGGTCCTCATTACATGGCCAGAGACATAATACATCATCAACATATCTAAACCAGACTGCTGCGGGTGGTAAAATAATACTTAATAGTTTCTTTTCAAAGAATTCCATATATAGGTTGCTTAATACAGGTGAGAGTGGATTACCCATTGCCATACCAAATTTTTGAGCATAATATTCCCCATTGAATTCGAATTTGCAATCCTTAATACATAGTTTGATGAGTTCGATGAAGTCGTCTTTCGAGACGGGCAGTGAAATGTTATCCAGGGAATCTATGAGGAACTCTAGTAAATCATCAACTGGGACCTTTGTAAAGAGTGACGTTGCATCAAAGCTGACCAGTTTAAAATCATGATTAATGTGTAAGTTATTGAGTTTATCAACCAGATCCATATTATTCTTGATATTGGAGTTAGAAATGTTGCCAACTAGGGGATTTAGTAAAGAAACTAACCATTTAGATAGTTTATAAGAGATTGACCCAACTGAGCTAATGATGGGTCTTGCTGGGTTATTGGGCTTGTGGGTCTTGATTACACCGTACATGTATGGCAGTGGAGGGGACGTTGAAGTAAGATGTTTAATGAGAGTAGCTTTGCCTCTCAATAGGGACTTCAGTTTTTTGTTGAACTGGGTGTTGACAGTGTTGAGAGGATTATTTATGAGTTTAGAATATGTTGTAGTATCACATAAAAGGTCATTCATTTTAGAGATATAGTCATCTTTGTTTAAAATCACTACTGTGTTGGCTTTATCTGCTTTAGTGACATGTAGATCCTTATTTTTCTTAAGGGCTTGGATTGCTTTGGTGAATCTTTCTGGACAGTTTGAAACACAAGGCTTGGACATAGATGAATACACAACACCTTTACACATGTTCACTTCTTCACTTGTCAAATTACTGAATTTCTCCAAATTGCAAAATGCTCTGGCTATGTCAACACTGTCGACTCCCTTGTTAGAACCACCAAAACTTAAACCATAGCCGAGGGCACACAAGGTATCATTGTCTAGTTGTTTGGAGGAGAGATTCACTACACAGTTGTTATTGGCATCCTAATACGTGACCATTGTGGACCTGGTCTCACCCTCCTCTGTATATATACACCTTGATTTGTATTACTCTCTCTAGTCTGTACTCACCCCTGAAGATGTGAATTACACGAAAGCGCTTGGGAACTTCGTGTTTTCTTCTTTCCTTGTGGTTATCAGCATATACCTAGATCACGCGCACCTACAGTGATTTACTTGCATATATATATATATATACAGCTAGACCCCGACTTACGACGGGGTTAGGGACCCAAATCCAGGTCGTAAGTCCGAATGGTCGTAAGTCCGACATAGATATAAAAAAAAAAAAAAAAAAAAAAAAAAAAAAAAAAAAAAAAAATTAATAAAAAATTTACAATGAAATACAGTACAATAAAAGTAATAAATACTGAGGAATGGATACAGTACAGTGAAAGTAATAAATAATAAGGAATGGATACAGTGTGACTGAGCACTTACCTTTAATGTAGTCAGCCGAATGCACATGGGGCCCCAATAATTTTCTAATTATACATGGAGACTACATTAACTGGAAACGTTTCGGTATAGAAAATGCGTGCGTCATTTGAAAAAGAAAAAAAAAAAAAAAAAAATGGTCACAACTGCGGCGGTCGTAAGTCCCGACGGTCTTAAGTCGAAGCAGTCGTACGTCGGGGTTTAGCTGTATATACAGTGGGGTATGCCATAACGAACGGATCCTACTACGAATATTCCTATAACAAATGGTTTTACCTATAAAATTGAGAATGCTATAACGAACGAAACTCCTACAACGAACATTATTTAAATTTTTTTCCCTAATTTATTGATTTTTATTACAAGTATTAATGATATTCTTTATTTCAGGGGTTTAGATGCATATGTATGCACTTTTTTTACAATTTTTACAATTTTATATTATATTTTTCAGTGTTAAGTGGTTGTATTTGGGGGCCTGGAACGAACGAATCCTATAACGAACGAATGCTATAACGAACAAGGTTCTAGAACCAATTAGATTCGTTATAGCATACCCCACTGTGTATATATGTATGTATATATATATATATATATATATATATATATATATATATATATATATATATATATATATATATATATATATATATATAGTGATCCCTCGGTTAACGAGCGCCTCGGTTAACGAGATTTCGGTTAACGAGTTACCTTCTATAAGATTCTTAGCTTCGGTTAACGAGCAATCCCTCGATTAACGAGTTTTTTACGAGCCGACCTCAACATGTTTTTGCTTGCATTTGGCGGTCCACCAGCTGTAGTATTAGTCCGCCAATACAGTAATCAGTTTTAGGGCTTAAATTCCTTACTATTGTAGTAAATAACAAGAAGTTTATACTATTCAATAATTTTAAAAGTTTAATATTACATTTTTTTTTATTTTTAACAATTATTGAACATAATTGAACGTAAGGAAACTAGTTTCATGCTCACCATCCAGCCTGGCAACACAGCAAACAGGCGCCAGTCTCTCTATCTTTTCAGTGGAGGTAACATCTTGCTTGAGACTCTCTTAACCTAAACGCTTTTTTTCTGTGTTTGCGAGCAAATTATTGGTCATTTTGAAATTTATTTTACATATTGACAATATATAATGCAGTGCAGTGTTGATTTAAAGAAAATAATCTTGAATTACACCATGAGAACTAAAATTTTATGGGTGAAATGGCACCATGGGGTGACTTCTCTTCCACCCCAATGCCTTCTCTTCTCCCTTCTCCTCCACCCCCATTCCAATTCCCATCATCATCATCATCATCATCCAGGAGCCTTCTACATACACACCTCAAAGTATGTGTACTTTTCTCCATTTTTTTTTTTAATTTAGGCAATTTTCGGTGAGCTGGAACCAATTACCCAAAAACCCATTGATACAATGGTTTCGGTT
The DNA here is from genome assembly GCA_958450375.1 of Homarus gammarus. Classification (NCBI taxonomy): domain Eukaryota; kingdom Metazoa; phylum Arthropoda; class Malacostraca; order Decapoda; family Nephropidae; genus Homarus; species Homarus gammarus. The sequence goes on from CAUDMG010001037.1 coordinate 8,947, forward strand.
AACGAGTTTTTCGGTTAACGAGCAACATGCTTGAACGGATTGTGCTTGTTAACCGAGGGACCACTGAATGTATATATACAGTCATGCGCCGGTTAACGTCCGACCGAACAACGTCCGATCGCATATATGTCCGTGCCCCCCCCCCCCCCCCCAAAAAAAAATTGACGCCTGCTGGACCACCACTCCACGACCCCCTGACGGAGACATGATGATCCTCCCCATACTGGTCAGATATTATGTGTTAAAGGAATATGCTTCCTTACTTAGGCCTTTTTAAGAATTTGCCTACAGGTGAAATGTTAACCTACATCTATTGAGGACAAAATCTTTCACCTACAAATTGACAATAACACATTTGCTGTAATCAGACATATCTAGTTGCCTCAACAATTGCAACCCCAGTTGCAATTGGGGCTGCAATTTCAAATTCTGTGGCATTACTAAAAATAGTAAAGTTTCTGGTGCACTCTAAGATTAAGAGAGAAAACGGAGGACTCAGGCGTCCTGATGTGACAGAAAACGGACTCGTATGACGGGGGACCAAATAAAAAAGCATAGCTACATGTTTTGTGGACTACAGTATTAAGCGTACCCTTTTCATCACTTTATAATAAACCTAGCCATGCCTATGTGTGCTTATGATATTTACCATAACATTATATATATATTTAGTGGGTCTAATTAGTTGTAAAATGGGAAACTTGGGGTTGGGTTTTGAGTGCCTGAACCAATTACAGTCGGTCCTTCACATACGCGGGTTTAGCATTCACGGATTCGCAAATACGCGGATGCCCCGCCGGAGGAATATTCTGTACATTGAAGTAATTGAAGTACATTCAAATCGCGCGCCATTCAACTCGCGCGAGGCACCGAACACGGGACACCGCCCGCTCTCGCAACCTCAAACACACACGCATAGCTCTCCCTCACTCAGTCAAGTCTCGCTGTAACCACGTTTGTGTTGACATCAGCATTGTAGTTGCAAAAATATTACATTTCCGTGAATGTATTATATCAAGCACAGTATGAATAGAATATCACTAATATAAGAGAATTTTAACCGAAAACTACTAAAAAAACGAGTAACATATCTTGAACATCGGAAGGCTAGGTAAAGTCTTTTGTTTTCATGTGGTTTATCCTAATTTACATTGAAATGCATTACGTTTCAGCAAAACTACTACAGTATTTATTTCTGAGAATATGGAAATGTAATATTTTGCTGAAATGACATACGTATTACAGTGGAAAGTGACGAAAGCAATGACTCGCTTTCTTTCGTTCAAAAGATGTCACCGCAATCGCTTTTCGAATGGTTTTCAGTTAAAAAACTGTTGTATTACAATAATATTCTATCCTAATTCATTTGTGATGCAACAGTTTTTTTAACTGAAAACCATTCGAAAAGCGATTACGGTAACATCTTTTGAACCAAAGAAAGCGAAAGTCATTGTTTTCGTCACTTTCCACTGTAATACGTACGTCATTTCAGCAAAAATATTACATTTCCGTGAATGTAGTATATCAAGCACAGTATGAATATAATATCATTGTACAGTTCGTCCCCGAGTTACGTACATCCGACTTACGTGCAAACGGCCGATACGTACATCGTTTCTCAAGTCTTTAATTGCAAAAATATTGTCTTAAAAGGGCGAGCAATTTTTAAATTTGGCGGGCGAGCGTATAGTTTGCGTGCCAGCCGCACCGCGCCGCCACTATCACTGACCATGCAGACGACACGCTAGACGCACCAAAGCAACACGTGTGGTCATTGTGCGAACACGTGTGGTCATTGTGCATACTTCTCCTGTGAATTTCTGCCCTATTTTGTACACTTTACTCCGTGTGCAATGACTGGTGTAAAGCGTAAGAGTGGTGAAGCCAGTGGGAGTGCTACGAAACGTCAAGCAATCTCACTAGAGGTAAAAATGGACATAATAAAACTGCTTGACAGGGGTGGAAAGTTGACCAATGTTATAGGGTTGGGGGATTTTCGAGCTACGTACATTTCGAGTTACGTACAACCTTTTGGTCCCCATTATGTACGTAACTTGGGGACTTACTGTAATATAACAGTATTTTAACCGAACACTATTAAAAAACGAGTAACATCTCTTGAACATTCGAAGGTTAGGTAAAGTCTTTTGTTTTCGTCATGTATTTTATCCTATTTTACATTGAAATACATCACGCTTCAGCAAAACTACTATTTATTTCTGAGAATATATTAATTCAGGCACAGTTTAGGCAAAATATACATGTGCTGTAACATTTTTTTAATTGAAAACGATTCGAAAAACACGTACCCTCTAGCCCTGTTCAAGAAGACTGGGAGGAGCTGTTTGGTGCTAAGACAATGACAAGGAAAATGATTTTGATGGATTTTAATGAAAATATTCAGAAAGACCCTGGCACTGTCAAGGAAAGTGGCTGCTGAAGGCTTCCGGGACATGGCAGAGGACGAGATTAGGGAGCTAATTGAAGAGCACGACACTGAGCTGACCAAGGAGGATCTACAGGAGTTAGTAGACTCAGGCAAGGAAGAGGAAGCGAAAGGGAAAGAGGATGAGGACCAAGAAATAACGTTGGAGAAGTTGGGGGAGATGACCAGGAATATTGAGGCACTGAAAAACCTGGCCTATAGTATGGACCCTAGGGGGCAGTGAAATTTTGCTCAAAGCTGCACTCTTCAGGCATTGTTCCTTATACATATCTAAGACTCCATGCCAAATTTGAAGCTGATATGTCGAGGTTTAGTCTGCCGCATTTTCTACTGAAATTTTTAAATTTACCTACAGTACTAGCCAAACAGCCGCTGTGGCGGTGCAATGTTCTGTTCAGTGTTTATCAACTTTTTTTTCATAATTTGACGTCACTCTATTTTGATGGTAAGAAAACCGCCACTCGTGTGATGATAAAGAATGAGAAGACCGAGAAATGGAGTTCGAGGATGATGGTGAAAGATCATTGTGTCATCATGGTTGAGCCTGGCAATGAATATCTCACACATGTGACTCCCAAGACTGGACACGGAAAGCAGATTGCCAAAACTATTCACGAGTTTCTGGTCGAGAAAAATCTAACCCAGCAGCCCATTGTGTGTGTTGGTTGTGATGGAACCAATGTAAATGTAGGATCAGAAAATGGAGTCATTCATCATCTTGAAATGTTACTTGGTCACCCGCTCCATTATTTCATATGTCAGCTTCACGGAAATGAGCTGCCTTTCCACGCAGTTTTTTATCACTATGATGGTAAACCAAGTGGTCCTGAGCATTGGCGTGGTCCCATTGGAAAGCAGATCAAGGAGTCTTTGTCTGAGCTTCCAGTTGTCGCCTTCCAGCCAGTCAGTTTCCCTGATTTCCCTGTGTTTAATGATGAAGTGGAGAAAGATCTGTCCTGGGATCAGAAATGCCTGTATAGGATTTGTAAAGGAGTTATCACAGGTGTTGTTGAAGATGACTTGGCTGCTATTGAGCCAGGTCCTCCCTGTGTGTCAAGGTGGAACACCTTATGGAGTAGAATCCTCAGGCTGTATGTAGCAACATCAAGACCCAGCCATGAGTTGAAAAGAATTGTCATTACAATAATAAAGTTCAGTGCTCCAATGTGGTTTTACATCAAGATACACCCTTACGTAACACACGGCTCAAGGAACGTATTCCAGTCCCTGCTATACAGATCGTCGTCGACTTACGACCTAGATTGGCTACGACCGCCCGGTCGTAAGTTGATCTGGTCGTAAGTCGGCATATGTTATAATTACCTTACGTATATTATAATGTGTAATGATAATATAATCATCTTTAAGTCATATTTTATCAACATTTTCTTTGTTCATTATTGTTACGGTTGTCAGGTTTAAGTCAAGCACTGCATACTACAGTACAATTGGTTTATTATTTACCCAACATAAAAAAAAAAAGAAAAAAAAAAATACAGGTGCAAAACACATAAAACATTTTAGTTGCAAAACATACAAGCACATACAAACATACAAAAAACATCTTATTGGCCGCTGGTGCTTGGCTGTGGATCGTCGATGTCGTCAGCTGGGGCAGCGTCTGGGGTAGCCGGAGGAGTTTTTTTTTTTTCATGAACATGGTGAGCTTTGTCTGAATTGTTCGTTTCTTCTTCTCCTCGTAAATTTCTTGATACGGACGAAACGAATTGCGTGCCATCCGCTCAATCCTTGCAAATCGTTCGATGTTTGGGTCCATTCCTTCAAAATGGGTAAGAAGTTTATTCAGTAGAGATAAACCTTCTGATAATCCCTTAGTGGTGAACGTCCTTTGTGGCTCCTCCTCCTCTTCTTTGTCCGCTGCTTCTCTCCTTTCTTCTTCTGCTACTTTTTCTTCTTCCAATTCGATTAGCTCTTCATTTGTAAGTTCTTCTGATTCTTGGTCTAGCAACTCCTCAACATCTTCCACTTCACATTCCAAAGAAAGATCTTTTGCCAGTTTTACTATTTTTTCCTGAATAAATTCAAGCTCATTTTCACTGTCAAATCCTGCATGGGTGCAGAACCTTTCACAGCTTCACGAATCCTTTCTTTATCCTTCAAAATCGTCGACACAGTAGAGTGTGATAACGTCAGATCACGTGCAACCACATTCACTTTCTTACCTCCTTCGTGCTGTTTAATCACCATCATTTTAGTGTTGAAATCAATGACCTTTCTTTGCTTCTTGGCAGGTTGAGGAGTAGATAAAGACAGTTTCCTCTTGGTAGACATCTTGGGGGGGGGGGGGGGGTTCAAGAAAAATTTCCAAGACAAAGGACAGACACAAGGCAAACAGACACGGAGGGAAGTGTGCTGTACCAGCGAGCGTGTTTGTAATTGAGCGCGGGAATGTGCGCGGCTCCAGCTCCCGGCAGCGCCAGGAGGCTGGGGCCGAAACTGTCGTACCGCCGGTCGTAAAGTCGAACAGACGTAAGTTGCGTAGGTCGTACGTCGACGACTACCTGTATATGAAACACCTGAATAGTGAGGAGGAGACGATAGTGAAGAAGGCTGTCCAGAGAAATGCATACTTCGCCCACACAGATCAACTTCTTCTTGGTATGTGTGCAGATGAGCACATGACTGTTAGAGAAAAAGCTGTCTCAATGATAAGAAAAATTAGAGAGGAGAATCAGCAAAAGGAAGAATGCACTGGCAGATCTGAAGAGGAGGAGGAAGATTCTGATGCTGCTGTTGACGAGAATTTGTTAAACTATACTGATGAGGAGGGTAAAGATGGAGATGGGAATGAGGATGTGCCTCCTGTAGTCAACATGAGAAAGGTGGTGACTCCGAAACTAAAGTGGCAAGCAAAAAACTATCATTCCATGATTAACTGGAGGAATGAACTCAAGACTGAGCCTCCTTACATTGCTTCTCTGTCAAATCTACAGGTTAATGACATTCTTGAGACACCATTAGTGGTGCCCAAGTGGCCAAACAGCACTCAGGCGGTCGAGAGAGGCATAAAAGTGATGACTGAAGCTTGCACTGAAGTGACGGGATACGAATCGAGAGATGGATAAATTAGGCAAAGAATATTGTCTAGGAAAATGATGCCAAGGTTCCGCACAAAAAAGAATTTCAATATGAACTTGTAGTGATTTTCTATACGGTGTACCTGTAAAATAACATGTGAATTAAATCGATGTCACCCATGTAAAATTTATCATTATCCTGGAAAACATTAAATGACACCTAATTTTTGGTATACACTAAAAGTTGACAAAAAGCCGTTCGCGATGCGGCAGGATAATTATGCATGAAATGGCATGAAATTTTGCACAGGTGTTTGTTACAGCCATACAAACGATGCCTGAAAAGTGCAGCCTGCAACTCAAATAAAAGTGTTTTTTCCCTGCCCCCTAATGGACCCCTCCATGGTGCGTGCCCTGAAATTCATGCAAGGGATGGATGACGTTTTCGCTCCATACAAAAACATCATGGAAGAAATGAATGAAAGAGACGACAACTCCCCATCACCATGTTATTTGATCACCGAAGGAGAGATTTAACACCAATCACTGGCGGCAGTGAGGAAGCAGGTGAATCCACCGTCGCCCCCACTTCACCACCCGTTATGGAATTGAATGCCCGATGACCCCCGTCCTGTCGCCGAGGATAGGAACTGTACAGTAAAGTGAAGTTTTTATCTCTTTTTTTTTAATAGCTTTTCTTGCCATGTTTATTGTTTGAAAAAATGTACAGCACAGTACAGTTCAGTACTGTACATAGGAAGTGGAGGTGCAGTTATTCACAAAACATTTGTGTTTGTTGTCGGCAGTAGTGACCGTGGAGGTGGAGGAGGCGGAGGAGGGAGCGAGTTGGGAGGAGTGGTGACCTTGGACGCGGGAGCAGGGACGAGATGCTAGCCAGTACATTACGGGTGTATTAATTGTTTTTATAGCTATTTTTGCATTTTAATATTAAATACTGTACATTACGTTTCAACAAAACTACCATTTATTTCTGAGAACACGAAAATGTAATATTTTTGCTGAAATGATGTACGTATTACAGTGGAAAGTGACGAAAGCAATGACTCGCTTTCTTTCGTTCAAAAGATGTTACCGTAATCGCTTTTCGAATCGTTTTCAGTTGTGGGATTATAAGGCTAATGATAGGATAGAATATTATTGTAATACAGTACGAGTACAGTACAACAGATTGTTAACTGAAAACCATTCGAAAAGCAATTACGGTAAAATCTTTTGAACAACGAAAGAAAGCGAAAGTCATTGTTTTCATAATTTTATCCCACTTTCCACTGTACAGTAATATGTACGTCATTTCAGCCAAAATATTACATTTCCATATTTATTTCTGAGAATATATTCAGTCAGTCACAGTTAAGGTAAAATATACTTGTGATGTAATATTTTAATGAAAATACGGTATCGTAGTACTCTTTTGTATCAAATTTAATTTACAAAGATTGATGTTTCAAATGCAATGAACAAAAATTTATGTACAGTATCTATGAATAAACTTTAACAAATGAATACTTTGTTTTACATCGTCCTGTGTATACCATACCATGGATTTGGCTACTTTAGGCTAGCTATGATGACGCAAGAGACTGCCCTGGCGACTATACCAACACTCACAGCTGGTGGTGCGTTGGTGCATCGTTTCCAATGTTTACTGGTAGTTACTGGTAAATATTTTTCAACCTAACGAAACTATTACCCTTTTAGAGGTCGACCCCCAATTTTTTGCAAAATAATTTGGTCTTAAAAACTCGAACTACACACAGGTATACAGTGGAGTATGCTATAACGAATCTAATTGGTTCTAGAACCTTGTTCGTTATAGCATTCGTTCGTTATAGGATTAATCCGTTCCAGGCCCCCAAATACAACCACTTAACACTGAAAAATATAATATAAAATTGTAAAAATTGTAAAAAAGTGCATAAATATGCATCTAAACCCCTGAAACAAAGAATATCATTAATACTTGTAATAATAATAATAATAATAAAAAAAAAAAAAAAAAAAAAAAAAAAAAAAAAAAAAAAAAATTTAAATGTTCGTTGTAGGAGTTTCGTTCGTTATAGCATTCTCAATTTTATAGGTAAAACCGTTCGTTATAGGAATATTCGTAGTAGGATCCGTTCGTTATAGCATACCCCACTGTATACGGTAAATAAGGACATGGGGGGCCACGTTTTTTTTAGGGGGGGGGCAGCAAAAGTACACGGATTTTTAACATTCACGGGTATCTCTGTTACCTAACCCCCGCGTATGTTAAGGGCCGACTGAATAAATCCCATAGGTTCTGTACTTTCGTTATCGGCGGGGTCCCAATTAGGCGCGATAACCAAGGGATGACTGTACTGTACTGTATATACTTATGACACTGGCCAGTTGCTTTTGGTGTTATGGTACAGGGGTACCAAGTGACAGCACTAGGATCCCGCTTCCTCTATCAAGGAATAAACAATTAAAATTTAAATTTAAAAAAAAAAAACATTCAAATAAATTATTATCTTACAAGAATCCCTCCAATGTAAGTTATATTCACCCAGGTCGTTTGGGTGGAAAATTATGAGAAGAGCTTAGTCACTCTTAAGTAATGATAAATAAACACGCAGGCAGGCCTTCAGCACCAACTGTCAAATCTTATTTCAAATAAATAAACAAACAAACGGCAGACATTCTGTTACCTCACCTCCCCCCCGCCGTCTTCCCACCACCCTCGTGTTCAAGATAAAAGATTAGTGATTTCTTTATGTTTATTTTATATAATATCTCAGACTAAAGTTAGGATAATATAATTTGCATTGCTGAAATCCTTGCAAGACAGAGATTAATTTGAATATAAGCATCATATATTTTGCTCAAGATATAAAAAATGTAGCACATTAGTGTACAATACTGTAGTACATTTTATAAAAAAAATTTCTACCGTATTTTTTAGTAGATTTACATAAATTTCTTCATTTATTTTCATACATTAACATGCACACACCATACTAAAAGAAACGTAAAAGAAATACTGTAAATGACTTTAATGCAAAGCTGGAGTGCACATGTACTAATTTGATTACGGTACCAAAATTGTTATGTCTAGTGCGAATTACAACATGTTTATATTCAAATAAATCAGTATCTTACAAGAATCCCAGCTATGTTAATTATATTCTCCTAGGTCATATCATTGGCATTTTAAAATGAGAGAAGCTTAGTAGGACTGTTAAATAAACACACAGAGACCTTCGCCTCAAACTTATCACCTCAACCCCCCCACCATCCCCTCGCTGGGTGGCGTGGCTGGCTACGTTCCCCCCCTCCCCACCCCAGCCGGGCTTTTAGGCTTACAGTTTTTATCTTATATTAATATCTCAGACTAAAGTTAGGAGATTATAATTTGCATTGCTGGAATCCTAGCAAGACAGCCAATAATTTGAATATAAACGTCATATATTTTGCTCAAGAGATAAAAATTGTTGTACATTAGTGTACAGTACTGTAGTACATTTTATAAAAAAAAATTTCAACGGTATTTTTGGGTAGATTTACATAGATTTCTTCATTTATTTTCATCCATTTACATGCACATACCATACTAAAAGAAACGTAATAGAAATAAATGACGTTAGTGCAAAGCTGGAGTGCACATGTACACAGTTCATTCCTACCACTAATCTACAGTAAAACCTCGATTAACCGCCCACATATGGGGGGAAGGGGCCGACGGATAATGCAAAAGGTCGGTTAATAATACATAAATCTCCGGAAATAAAACATACATTTTCAAAGTAACTTTCCCTAACCTACTTCATTTAAGTCCCTCTATTCATTTTTGTTCATTTGCCATTCATATTTCAATAGAATTTGCTTTAAAACATTAACTACTTTAGTAAATAAATATGAACCAGCACAGAAACCGTGAATAAAAAATGGAAAAGTCAAAGAAAATATGTCATCACAAAAATTGTGACCAAGTCCCAGGTTGCTGATCTGACTTTCTGCCTCATTTACACACAATTGCAGGGTCTCAATTGTTTCTCTTACTATTGACAACACAACATACATACAGGTACATTGTTCTCACTCATTTTTTTTTTTCATTTTTGCATTTCTTTATGGTTCTTAATTATTATTATTATTATTATCATTATTAATATTATTACATTATCGCCCCCCAGACCCCTATGTGGGTAAGTGACCTGTGCCCAGGTGGGCTAATCCCCGTACAAAAAAAAAAAAAAAAAAAAAAAAAAAGGGTTCGGGATTGACAGTTAATCCGAATGTCGGTTAATCGAAGGTTGGTTAATCGAGGTTTTAATGTATTATCATATTCAAATAAGACGTCTAATTATAAGATAATTTTCATCTTATTACATTACCAGCAGAAATGTATATGGAGATAGCATATCCAAAATTTTCTCTAGTTTCTTCCATTAATCTTCCTCCATTATCGCCTGCCTCACCTCCAACACTGCGTGTCTCCTGCGTCTCCTTCATAAATCATCACGGGCATGCATTCCCGTACACGTCACGTGGCCAATAAAAAGCGTTTTTGTTTTTGCAACCAATTAAAATGATTTTGGGTTTAATTCGCGGTATATTTGGTCCAATCAAATTCGAGTTTTATTTTGGGTCTCTCATATTTCGAAATTCAATTTCAGTTCCGACCATGGAAGTCTGCGATGGGTGTCACTTAAATTATATGGAGCTGATTGCGAGTTTTTGGGAAAAAAAAGAAGAAACTATAGCACTTTTTCGAACGCATGGTGTTCTTCCAACCTCAGTAAAGTGTACTAAGAGCAAGACTGAATGTAAATATCGCAAAGACCAACATATGTGGCATTGTGTATGAATCTCAGAATCCTACGACGAACAAGAACCAGGCCAATAAGGTAAAAAATAGGTGATTCCATCATATGGTGAAAGTCAGTTAGGTTAGGTTAGGCTTGGTTTTTGTTTTTCTAGTGTTCTTTGGTGTATTTTGCCATGATTTTTTTTTTCGGAAAACGTCCAACGAAAAAAATTTGATAAAAAAAAAGGCTAATTTCCGCCAGAAATGAAGGTCATATTCGGTCTAAACACACACAAATACACTAGAAAAATGTATTTTTTACTTTCTAACAACGAACGGTGTGACAATGCAAATTTACCCTATTTTGTTCAGATCCGAACTTTGTTTCCATGGGAAATGCGTCATTAAAAAAATGCAAGTCATCCTTGATCAAAAAAGGGCAATTTTACATAAAAAACGAAGGTGAGATCTGAACAAAATAATCCAAATACATCAGAAACCAAACATCAAGACCCCTAACTTTTACTAAATTAACCTACCTTAACCTAACCTAATTTCTGCAGGGCGGTTCCATGACAAAAACCCCACCGGACAAAAAAAAACACCGGACATAAACCCCACTCTACAGGACAAAAGCCCCACCCTACAGGACAGAAGCCCCACCCTACTGGAAAAAGAACCCTTGTCATGAACTACTGTCAATATTTCTTTATATATCTCTTGGGATTTACCTGGCAGGAAGGCAGAAACACAGCTCACTGCAGATTCTCCTAGAGGGGCACGGATGATGTATAGTTGTTCAAAGAGAGATGGTGCACAGGTAAAAATACCATCCATATACCACGTGTCAGAATCTGCCAGATGACGTAGACCTTCCTTGGTGGCAAACATGATGATACGGTTCTTTGCTTCTATCCCACTGTCATGAATTAGGAAAGGGAGTGGGTCCACTCGCCTTCAATTCTTAGCTCTTGAAGAGATGATGGTTATTTACCATGAGGTAAATTTTAAGGCTTAAATAGAACTTTAATATATTTTTTTATCATATAACCTACACTTCATAATGTTCCATACATACATTGTCTTAGTTAGAGATTTTGTTTAATTTCTTACTAAGAGGGGATTTTGTCCGTTGTTGGTTTTGTCTGGTGGGGTTTTTGTCCGGTAGGGTAGGGTTTATGTCCGGTGGGGGGCTTTGTCCGGTTGGGTCTTTGTCCGCGGGATTTTTGTCCCAGGCTTTTTTGTCCTTGGGGATTTTGTCTGTATCCTCTGCAGGGCGCCCTAACCCCTGCAGGAAGCCTGGTTAATATATAGGGCTGCAGAGCGCCAATGCAGCCATATCGTCTCACGTCCAGAAAATGCCTCAAATTTCACCATATCATAGTAAGTGCTTTCTGTTTAAAATAACGTGGAAGTTAGGTAAGGTTAGGTAGGTTTGTTTGGGTAAATTTGCGTTGTCACACCGTTCACTTTTTGAAAGTAAAAAATATATTTTTCGAGTGAATTTGTGTGTGTTTAGACCGAATATGACCTTCAGTTCCGGCGGAAATTAGCTTTTTTTTGCGATTTTTTTTTTGTTTGACGTTTTCCGGAAAAAAAAGTGGCTAAGCAACTAAAAAATAAAAAATAAAAACACTAGAAAAACAAAAACCAAACCAAACCAAACCTAACCCAACCCAACCTAACTTAACTGACTCTCTCCACATGATGGAATCACCTATTTCTTACCTTACTGGCCTGATTGCTGACGTTGATTCTCACTTAACAGGGGGGTATAGGCGGGCAGCTTCTAGTACATTCAGTCTTGCACATAGGACACTTTACTGATTTTGGAAGAACACCATAGGAACGAAAAAATGTGATAGTTTCTTCGTTTTTTCCCAAAAACTCGCAATCAACTCCAAATAATTGAAGTTACACCCATTGCAGGTTTCCATGGTGGGAACTGATTTTGAATTTTGAAATATGAGACCAAAAATAACACTCGAATTTGATTGGGCCACAAATACCGCGAATTAAACCCAAAATCATTTTAATTGGTTTCAAAAACAAAAATGCTTTTGATTGGCCACGTGACGTGTATGGGAATGCATGCGCGTGATGATTTATGAAGGAGACGCGAGAGACACGCAGTGTTGGAGGAGAGGCAGACGATAATGGCAGGAGGTTAATGGAAGTAACTAGAAAAATTTTTGGAAAAGCTATCTCCGTTATTATACATTTCCGCCAGTAATGTAATTGATGAAAATTATCTTATAATTAGACGTCTTATTCGAATATGATAATAGATTAGTGGTAGGAATGAACGGTGTGTAAACACAATAATACCTCTGTTTGGTTTGGTTGGTTAGGTCTGTTCTTTATACCCACAAGTGTTTAGCATTTATTATATATATATATATATATATATATATATATATATATATATATATATATATATATATATATATATATATATATATATATATACTGTATATATATATATATATATTTTTTTTTTTTCTTTTAAACATATTTACACAAACAACAACAGTGTTGTAACGACCACGGTCGTACACGTCAGTTAACGCCAAAATCAAATGATTCATATTACGCTCAATAGCCCACAAAACATGTACCTCTGCTTTTATTTTGAGTCCTCCATCTGAGGAGTCCGTTTTCTCGTCACTTCAAGACGCCTCAGTCCTCCGTTATCTCATTTTCTCTGACTTACTGAAACCA
>CAUDMG010001039.1:0-10000 GCA_958450375.1 Homarus gammarus
GGCGGCAGGTACTGCGTGGGACGTCACAACTACAACCCCCCATCCACCCTTAACAAACTAATATAGTTTGTTATTGTTCAGCTCGATAATAATCCTAATGCCTGAATATAATTCTTCATTAAACTGTTGACGGTGTCACCGTTCCCACTGGATCTACATAAACTGTTAACTGTATTCTCACTACTGTATCTCTTCTTAGAAAACTAGTGCTAGAGAAAGACACAATTATATGTATATTAGTTACGATTTTCTTAGTAATAGGGACAACGGTAGTTATAGGCTCATATATTATATGTGGGACCTAAGAATAAAAATATAATATAAATCTTATGTGATCTTTATCTCGCCTTTAATACAATATAACAGTATCCGCGGGACTCGGTTGGACTATATATATATATATTACGCCATATATTCCAACACTATATAATAACAATAACAAAATAACATATCAAACTTCAAATAACATCTATGAGCATACCAATAAACGTGTTTAACAGTGTACATAAACCTAAATCTAAACTTTAACTAATTAAACTTTAGGCTAATCTAGTGTCAGTTTTAACAAGAAATAATATTCATTCAGGTATTTATTTTGATCTCTTTAATATAACATCCTCACAATCCTGCTACCTGTCTGTCTGTCTGTCTGTCGTCTCTCACTTTCAAAAGGCGTCATTAAGCGGGTAGCAGACCACAGCATATACGATAAGCGAGGTAGTTAAACATGGCAAGCTGTCACCGTAGAGTTTCGCGCACATTTTCTCTATACAGTTACAGTAGGTCAAGATGGTAATATCCACTTATGAAAACTTGCTCTCTGATTTGAGTTATATCTTAGGTGAAGTAAACAATTACATAACAAAATTAACGCAGGAATTAGGTTGACGACAGACAGACAGAAAGACAGGAAGACAGACAGACAGAAAGACAGAAAGACAGACATAACAAATGACACACACAACCGACCAAAGTCTATGTCGTGTAAGATACTCAATATTCCACCGTGAAAACAACATTCCCACCGTGTAAAAAGACTCCATTCAACCGTTTAACACCGTGTAAAACATTCAATACATATGACTTATCGAAGAACACATCAATATATGTCCCGTGTGATATGAATAATTTACCACCACCACAACAAACACATCACACGGTTTCAGCTTGGGTGACATGCTGACGGCAAGGATCCCCGTGTTGATTGATAGTGGCGCACATGTTTGTTTGTTTGGGTGCGTAAATAAATGGTGTTTTATCAGTACTAAAGGTGAGAGAGGTGGTGTTTGGTAGAGAGGTATGAACGATGGTGTTACTATAGGTAGAGATTACAGGGATTAGCGGTTGATAGGTGATTATATAGTTACTGTTAGAGATTAAGGGAATTAGGTGATTAAATGGCATCGTAAAGAGTTAGGGGTGATTATGTAGTTAATAGCCTCGTTAGAGTGGTGGTCGTATGTGATGGTTCTGATGTATTAAAGAGACTGCTACCTATGGTTGTGGTGTGTGTGTGTGTGGTGTGTGGTGTGTGTGAGTGTGTGAGTTTGTGTGTGTGTGTGTGTGTTTACGTGTATGTGTGTTTACTCCATACACATAACACAATTAAACACACACTCATACAGACACACACACAACAAACACACACACATATAATAAAAACCACATTTAGGACACGGATAAATAAAAGCAAAAAATATATAAATAAAATCAACAAACAAGTACAAACAAAGAAACAAACACAGAGACGTAGAGAACAACATAAAGAAGAATAAAACGAAAGGCAGAGAGAGAAAAAAACAGATAGTGGATAAACGTAACAAAGGGAAAACGAATAAAAATATCTGTCAAAATGGATAAAAAAGGGAATTGGGGAGAGAAGATAAACAAATTAAAGATTTAATGTTGACACCGCCACACGTCTAGTATGTGTCAGAGAGAGAGAGAGAGAGGAGAGAGAGGAGAGAGAGAGAGAGAGAGAGAGAGAGAGAGAGGAGAGAGAGAGATGCAAATTGAGAAAAAAATGATGAGAAAAGAAAGAAAGAAAGACAAGAAAGAAAGAAAGAAAGATAATATTTCCATTTTCTTTTATAATTGAAACTATTCCCAACAGTGGCTGAAATGTCTTCTTCCTCCCCCCTCTGTATAGGACAATCTATTTCAATCCTAATCCCTCACTCCATTACCGGACCATTAGAAACTATTTTCCCGCCTGTAGAAACCATACGGCACGTACTGTAAACTTATGTCCCTAAGAAAAACACGAAATTGAGGCTTTAAAATCTCACTTTTTTTTTTTGTCTGAATTTAATTATGCTGAATATTTTGAGTTTATTCAGTATAAAACGTGAAGACACTGCTGAAGAGAAAGTTGGACACACAATTCGAGGAAAATAGTGAATAAGTTTGGAATTATGGCAGGAAATGCGAAAGGAGATGGCGAGGGAGATGGTGTAAAATACCGCGAGATTGATAGACATTCTCTAGCTATCTCGCGGGTATGTTTTGATCTGTGTTTTGGCGGTAAGTGAGGCTGTGTTTTGACGGTAGTAGGAGGCTGTTGTTTGACGGTAAGTGAGGGTGTGTTTTGGCGGTAAGTGAGGCGGTGTTTTGACGGTAAGTGAGGCTGTGTTTTGGCGAAGGTGAGGCTGTGTTTTGACGGTAAGTGAGGCTGTGTTTTGGCGGTAAGTGAGGCTGTGTTTGACGGTAAGTGAGGCTGTGTTTTGGCGGAATGTGAGGCTGTGTTTTGGCGGTTAGTGAGGCTGTGTTATGGCGCCAGGTGAAGCTGAGTTTTGACGGTAAGTGAGGCTGTGTTTTGACGGTAAATGAGGCTGTGTTTTGTCGGGAGGTGAGGCTGTGTTTTGACGGTAAGTGAGGCTGTGTTTGTTGACAGGTGAGGCTGTGTTTTGGCGGTAAGTGAGGCTGTGTTTTGACGGTAAAGTGAGGCTGTGTTTGGCGGAAGGTTGAGGCTGTGTATTGTTGACAGGTGAGGCTGTGTTTTGACGTAGGTGAGGCTGTGTTTGGCGGTATGTGAGGCTGAGCTATGGCGCCAGGTGAAGCTGTGTTTTGGCGGTAAATGAGTCTGTGTTTGGGCGGTAAATGAGTCTGTGTTTGGGCGGCAGGTGAGGCTCCGCTTGGGCCTTTAAAACCCCGGTTGACGTCAGAAGAATTTATTGACTAATGACCTCTCGGGTGCCGACATAATCCTCACCCTCGTATGAGTCACACTCGTTTGTGTCACCTCCATATGACGTCACCCCGATAGAAACCTGTACCCAATTAGGTTTCTTCTTCGATAGAGAAAAAAGAGTGAGAAAAGATTAAAGGAGGAAGGAGGTAATAGTTGTAGTAATCTTAGAGCTGTTTCTCTGATTGGCTGCCCATATTGTTGGTACTGGACACTAGACAGTCTGACCTATCCCATATACAGGTGTTTTGAAGTCAATTTCATGTTCCGTTTCACTCCATTTTTAAATGTCATTTCAATACTAGGTACATTAGTAAGCAATGAAGCTGGATTAGTCTCAAAGATAAATAAGTGACACAGTATCAAACTCAATATGAAGCAAAAAAGCATTATATCGAAGGTGAAGCAATGCAAGATTTTTTTTTATGTTTAATTAAGACTTAATATGAAGCAAGGAAAATAACTGATCTGAAGTCCCGAGATCAATGTTCGAGTCAATGAACAACAACGAAGCAGAGTCGAACTTATTCTGAAGCAACGCAGTACTGTCGTGCTAATCTCACTATGAGGCAATGAAGTACTATCGTACCTTGAAATCACTTAAAGCAACAAAGTAGGAGCATAAGTCAAATATAAATCAGTGAATTCAGAACCAACGTCACCACGAGGGAAATGAAGCAGTCTCGAACCTAATATGAAACAGTGAATTCTTGTCAGATTCGATAAAAAAGAACAACGATGCAATATCGAAATAAACCCGAAGCATCGAGTCTGTTTCAGAGTCAGTAAGAATCAGTGACACTCAGCATGCGTCCCCTCAATAAGAAACAAACGACGCAGTTTCGAACTTAATTTGAAGCACAATGACCAAATCGCGAACCTCGTGGGAAAGAATAGGGACGGAAGCTCAGCCGGGAAACCTCCTCAAGAAGAAGAAGAGGAGGAGGAGCAGGAGGAGTAGGAGGAGGAGAATGAAGAAGAGGAAGGGACTGTGTCGGAAGTCATATTGAATTTATCTCAACTGCAGAACTATTCACAGCCACTCGTGTCTGTGTGGCTGCTCGTTTATTTGTCAATGCCTTTATCTCTCTTCCTCCTTCTATCATAGTTCTTTGTCCGTAACTTGTAGCTTATTCTTGGTTACTGTTATTATTCCCTTCTCCACCGATTACTTATGAAGAACGTATGTTGCATTTCTTCCTTAACTCCTATTGTTATTATTATTATTATTAGTTGTTGGTAGCAGTAGACTGTCTGCAACTATGAGATAGAACATTGTTTTCACTCCAGTCTGTCTGTCTGTCTGTCTGTCTGTCTGTCTGTCTGTCAGTGTCACCAAAAAAAATGGGATTGTAGATTTGCAGGAAACTTGATACACCTCACTATATTTGACCAATAGTTACCAGACAGACAGACAGACAGACATCAACAGTGTCACAACAGCCTCCCTCCAGTCTCAGCGGCGCGGCGTCAGAGGTCCAAGATAAAAGCCTCGCGTTCCTCTGTACGGTGCACGGAGGTGGCCAATAACACAACCCGACGGACCTCCTAAACCCAACTATAAAATGGTCACAGTGCACAAGAGGTCAAAGTGCACGAGAGGTTACAGTGCACGAGAAGTCACAGTGCACGAGAGGTTATAATTCACGAGAGGTTATAATTCACGAGAAGTTACAGTGCACGAGAGGTTACAGTGCTCGAGAGGTTATAATTCACGAGAGGTTGCAGTGCACGAGAGGTTGCAGTGCACGAGAGATTACAGTGCTCGAGAGGTTACAGTGCACGAGAGGTTACAATGCACGAGGCCACAGTGCACGAGAGAGAGAGCACACTAAATAAAGTCAGGACGTCGTGAGGGAGAGAGACGAAGAGGAGGCCAGGGGCGCCATGTGTGGTGTGAAGAGAGAGAGAGAGAGATGAAGAGAGAGAGGAGAGAGAGAGAGACGAGAGATGAGAGAGAGAGAGGAGAGGAGAGAGAGAGCAGCCCCCGCCAAGGTCTTCGTCTGCTACAGGAAGAAAGTCAGGCTGGGAGCGACAGGCGCGTCAAAAACACTACATCACCATCACCGCCACAGGGGCTAATATCCAGCCCAGGAACCCACGCCAGGGGAGGCTGGGGGTACTACGGGGTTGTTGAGGAGTACCGGGGGTGTAACAGGGCTAAGGGTGTAAGGGAGCTAGGGGGTGTTGAGTATCAGGGGGTGTAAAGGGGACTAGGGGGTAAAGGGTGCTCGGGGGTGTTGAGTATCAGGGGGTTGTAAGGGGGATAGGGGTGTAAAGGGTGCTAGGGGGTGTTGAGTATCAGGGGGTGTAAAGGGGACTAGGGGTGTAAAGGGTGCTCGGGGGTGTTGAGTATCAGGGGGTGTAAGGGGGACTAGGGTGTAAAGGGTGCTCCGGGTGTTGAGTATCAGGGGGTGTAAGGGGGACTAGGGTGCTAAAGGGTGCTCCGGGGTGTTGAGTATCAGGGGGTGTAAGGGGGACTAGGGTGTAAAGGGTGCTCCAGGGTGTTGAGTATCAGGGTGGGTGTTAAGGGGACTAGGGGGTAAAGGGTTGCTATGGGTGTAAGGGAGGCTGTGGTGTAAGGGGTACGACGGGCGAGGTTGAGTATCAGGGGATGTAAGGGGGACTAAAAGTGTAAGGGGAGGCTTGAGGATGTAAAGGGGCTAAAGGGGTGTAAGGGGGGCTAGGGGTGCTAAGAAAGTATCAGGGGTGTTAGGGGGGGCTAAGGGGCTATTAGGAGGTGTTAGGGAGCGTTAAGAAATATCAGGGAGTGTAAGGCGGGGGGGGGGGGGGTAAGGGTAGTTGGGCTTTCTCTTTCTTCCTCTTTCTATTTCTCTTCCCCTATCTCTCTCTTTTTCTCCTCTCTCTCTCCATCTCTCTCTTTTTTTCTCCCTCTCTCACTCTCTCTTTTTCTCCCTCTCTCACTCCTCTCTATCACTGTGAGGGATGGTGGTGTATGAGATGGTCAAACGGTGGCTATTTATCGCTATTTTCCACACCAGTTGTGACAGTGAATCGACCAAGAGTGGTTTTATTGGGGTGTTTTACACTACTAGTACTATTACTGGCCGACTACTACTACTACTACTAGCCTACTATTACTACTATTACAACTACTACTACTACTACTACCACTAATACTACTACTACTACTACCACTAATACTACTACTACTACTACTACTACAACTACTACTACTACTACTACTACTACTACTGCCCTATTACTATTATTATTATTATTATTATTATTATTATTATTACACACTAATGTATCTTGCTTAATCACGGATAATGAAGACGGTGATAATCAAAATAATGATATAATAATGATCATGAAAACTATGCAATGACGATGATAATGAGAATGATTATATAATGACGATGATAATAATGATGATAACAATGACTATAATAACAATAATCATAATGACACGTGTGATGATGATTAATATAATGATGATGATGATGATGGCAATGAGGGAAGTTATAGAGGTTTACGGTACTTTGTTATCATAGTAAGAGAGGAAGTCCGTTGTTGTTGTTTATTATTTACCGGAAGTAAGGAGATGTGATTCTTTATCTCCGGATATTTCCATATTATCTCTCTCTCTCTCTCTCTCTCTCTCTCTCTCTCTCTCTCTCTCTCTCTCAGTGCCTGTTAAGAGAGACACACATCTGTTGGCTGCCTGTGTGTAAGTCTGTCTGTCTGTGTTAGCTGGCACGGTGGTGGTGGGTCTGAGTGCCACATCTATCGTCCATGTGTCTGTCTGTTTATCTATCTGTCTGTGTGTGTGTGTGTGTCTGTCTGTCCACCTATCTATCTGTCTGTGTGTGTGTCTGTCTGTCTGTCCACCTATCTATCTGTTATGCCTGTCTGCGTATCTGCCTGGTCTACCTGTCTAGCTATCTGTCTGTCTGTATGTGTGTGTAGTTGGACGGTTCGGTGCTGGTCCTGTATTATATTCTCCAGGCGACTCGTTAAGAAGTGTTTATAGCAAGAGAGAGAAGATAAAGAGAGGAAGAAGCGAGGTGAAGAGAAGGGTAATAATGAGAGAGAGAGAGAGAGAGAGAGAGAGAGAGATGGACAGACAGACAGACAGACAGACAGACAGACAGATAGACAGACAGACAGACAGATAAGAACCCAATAGAACCAAAAATAGAGGGAGGAGAAAACGGAACACGAAAATGGGAAGAACAAAATAAAGAAAGATAAATAATAAAAATAAAGTAGGAGAACGGTGAGAATGGGTAGAAGAAAGATTAGAAAAGTGAGTGGGAAGGAAAGTAGGAAAAGAGAGTAGGAAGGAAAGTAAGAAAAGAGAGTAGAAAGGAAAGTAGGAAAAGAGAGTAGGAAGGAAAGTAGGAAAAGAGAGTAGAAAGGAAAGTAGGAAAAGAGTAGGAGAGAAAAGTAAGAAAGAGGAAGAAAGAGTAAGAGAAAGAGTAGGGAAGAGAAAGAGAAGGGAAGAACTGACAAAGACGATGCAGTACACATTTCCTGTTTACTTCAAGGTTGTGTAGCAGTTGTTGCATGGTCTGCCAGCCCCCCCGGCCCCTTCCTCGAGGAGCCCGAGAGAAAGAGAGAGAGAGAGATAGACAAACAAAAACAGAATGAAAGAGAAAGACGGATAAAGGAATAAGGGCAGAAACAGACAGATAGGACAGACAAACAAACATAAAAAGACAGGACAGAATGAGAGAGAAAGAACAACAGTTTTTATTGCATTGGTTTTGTGACGTAGTTAATGTGTGTGTGTGTGTGGTGTGTGTGTGTGTGTGTGGTGTGTGTGTGTGTGTGTGTGTGTGTGCTGATATAAGAATCAATTCAGAATTTCTAAAAACCTTTGAAAACTGTAAAAAAAATAATCACATCAGGAAGTCTATGAAAAAAATATCCCACAAAACAAAAATTAAATGGTAAAAAAAAAATAAAAAAAAAAAAAAATATTTGTAACAACCCAAACAGCAAGACCTATTAAATCATTCAGCCACGAGAGCAATGGAAAAAAACACTGTATAATCATTAGTGCATCGAACCATGTAATTGAACGTTGCTCGTGTTACAGAGGCCAATTCTGAAGACACCTTGACTGTAATTACTGTGCCAGGAATACGATCAAGTGTTCAGAGTTGTGGTGACCTATTGGTGAAAAGACTTTGTTTTGGGTGAATAGTTGTTTGGTGATTTGAGAGAGAGAGAGAGAGAGAGAGAGAGAGAGAGCGAGAGAGAGAGAGAGAGAGAGAGAGAGAGAGACAGAGAGAGAGAGAGATAGAGAGATAGATAGATAGATAGATAGATAGACAGACAGAAAGACAGACAGCTACCTACACCTGTTAAGATAATCTATACACACACACAAACGCACACACACACACACACACACACACACACACACACACACACACACACATATGTAAAAAAGCATATGTGTACTTTAAAAAAATTCCAAACTGAACCAAAGTTCCGTATAAAAGTTTCAGAACGTATTACTATAAAACTTTCACCAATGGAATGTGACCTTTTAAATTCGATATCCCAGTAGATCAGGAGTCTGTGACGGTGGACATAATTGATGAGAAAATGCGTGCAATTATAGCGTGCTGACGAAAACTGTGAAAACATTTGATAGACTTTCCTAAAAATATCTTATGAAACACACACTAATAATTCTACTTATTTATCTATCTACTTATCAATATATTTATTTGTCTATCTACTTATCTACTTATCTACTACTATTACTACTTATCTACTTTCCACTGCATACTATAATACTATATATAATCTACTAACTGATGACTCTCTCTCTCTCTCTCTCTCTCTCTCTCTCTCTCTCTCTCTCTCTCTCTCTCTCTCTGTTTATTCTCCTATTCGTCCGGTTATATTCTATTATAACGCCAGATGTCGTTGAACTGTCTTCACTGTGTGTGTGTGTGTGTGTGTGTTGTGTGTGTGTGTGGTGTGTGGAGAAAAATAATACATTAAAAGATCAGATGTTTTTATTATCAGAAGAAAAACTAATCCCACAAGTGTCATAATCCAAGTGTGTTTGTTTACTGTCCCTCACTTAGGTTAGGTTAGGTTAGATTAGCTTAGGTTAGGTTAGCTTAGGTTAGGTTAGGTTAGGTTAGGTTAGGTTAGGTTTGGTTAGGCTAGCTTAGGTTAGGTTAGGTTAGGTTAGGTTAGGTTAGGTTAGGTTAGCTTAGCTTAGGTTAGGTTAGGTTAGGTTAGGTTAGCTTAGCTTAGGTTAGGTTAGGTTAGGTTAGGGTTGATATTCTTAAGGTAAAATATACCAAGGTGGAGAGGGAGGAATGTTCAGGTGAGCTACTAATTAATTACCTCACCTGGGGAACTCCTCAATAACAACAGGTGAACCGGAAGACTAATACAGAGGCGAGGAAGACAGCCTGAGTAAGAGAGACAGGTAAGATCCCACCGAGGAGGATTAAACCTTACATAATGGATGACACAGCGTGACCCCGAATCATAGGGTGTCATAATTAAACCTTGAAATATAGATCAAAGGAAAATTACTGTTGTGTCAGGTGTAGTGGGGTGGGGGTGTCAGGTGTAGGGGGGTGGGGGTGTCAGGTGTTGTGGGAGTCGGAGTGTCAGGTGTAGGGATGGGGGTGTCAGGTGTAGGGGGTGGGGGGTGTCAGGTGTTGTGGGAGTCGGAGTGTCAGGTGTAGTGGGGTGGGGGTGTCAGGTGTAGTGGGGGTCGGGGTGTCAGGTGTAGTGGGGGTCGGGGTGTCAGGTGTAGGGGGGTGGGGGTGTCAGGTGTTGTGGGAGTCGGAGTGTCAGGTGTAGGGA
>CAUDMG010001039.1:17500-40000 GCA_958450375.1 Homarus gammarus
GCCATGGTGCCACAAAGGGTCATGGTGCCACAAAGGGCCATGGTGCCACAGAAGGTCATGGTGCCACAAAGGATCATGGTGCCACAAAGGATCATGGTGCCACAAAGGGTCATGGTGCCACAAAGGGTCATGGTGCCACAAAGGGTCATGGTGCCACAAAAGATCATGGTGCCATAATGGGTGACAGAAAGTGATGAGAGTGATGATGAGTGCCAAGAGTAAAGAGATCATGAGGGTGCCAAGACGTGCTAGGAATGAGGGCCACCACGGTTAATATAGCATGATTAAAGTGCCAACGATTATGACTCCTGGAGAAGTGTCACAACGGGAGCCAGAGCTCAAAAGAGGGGTGAAAGGTTACAGTATAAGTCACAGAAGGGGCCAGAGGTGAATACAATACCCGGGGGTCAGGTGTTATATATTGAGTCAGAGGTCACAGGAAGGATCAGGGGTCAGAGGTCACAGGAAGGATCAGGGGTCAGAAGTCGCAAGAAGGGTCAAGGTGTCAGGGGTCAAGAGTCAGGGTAATGGAACCATAAAGCAGGGGGTGCCCAATAAATTAATAAAAAAAATAAATACAAAATAAAGCAAACGGTCAGAGGTTATACGTGAGCAGTGGTAATAATCGAGATGGCTCAGAGAGTGCCAGGAGTGTATACAGGTGCATTTATTTTCAGAGAGTGCCAGGAGTGTATACAGGTGTAATTATTTTCAGAAAGTGCCAGAAGTGTCATTATAATTGAAGGTTTCCATTATTGTTGAGGTAGTGGTGGGTAGCACTCCAGGGGTCAGTGTTATATTGTCTCATTAGGGGAGTCAAGGTGACGGTGCCAGGGGCTGTCGAGGTTGGTGGGGGGTGGGGGGGTAGTGAGGGGTGGTGAGGGGTGGTGAGGGGTAGTGAGGGAGTAGTGAGGGGTGGACGGGGTGCTAGAGATAACTAAGAAGTAGTAAAGGGTGCCAATGGGAGCCAGATAGACCTAGCAAGTGGTAGGGGGGTGCCAAAGACGAGGAGGGGGAGGAGGTCAGAGGGGAACGAGATGCCGGAGGGAGGTAGGAACATTAAAATAAAGGGGGAGAGAAGAGGTTAAAAAAAGGAATGGGGAATGAGGGCGGTGGTGAGGGTAATTATAAAGGGGAGGAGGAGGATAAACGTAATAAAGATGAGGAGAGGGAGGAGGAGGAAGAGGGGAGATATTATGGCATAACCAACAGTGTTAAACAATGCAAAGGATTTTTTTTTAGTTGGCATCATGTTATAATTAATGTTGTTGCTCTCTCTCTCTCTCTCTCTCTCTCTCTCACAATCTCTGTTCCTTTCTTTCTCTCTCTCCTTTGCAATCTCTCTGCTTGCTTCTATGTGCCTCTCTCTCCTTTCTTTCTTTCTTTCTTCCTTTCTTTAATTCTCTCCCTCTTCCTCTCTATATCTCTCCCCTATCAGTCTTTATTACATCTGCATTCAACCTCTCTCTCTCTCTCTCTCTCTCACTCTCTCTCACTCTCTCTCTCAATTCATCCTTGTTTCTGTCTGATTCTGCTTCAGTTTCGCTCTCTTGTATGTATGTGTGATGTGTGTATGTATGTATGTATGTATGTATGTATGTATGTATGTATGTATATATGTATGTATGTATGTATGTATGTATGAATGTATGTAGGTATGTATGTATGTATGTATGTATGTATGTATGTATGTATGTATGTATGAATGTATGTAGGTATGTATGTATGTATGTATGTATGTATTAGTTACGTATAAGGAATACAAAATAATACAATTAATTTTACTCCTTTTCTATTCATTCCCTTTTCTTCCCGTTCCATCTCAATCGTTCCCATTTCCCTTTCCCCCTTTTTAATCTCGTCCTCTCTCTCCTTTCTCTCTCTTCCTCTCTCCTCACACCTACTCTTCCTCATCTCTCTTCTCCACCTCCTCCTCATCTTAACATTCTTCCTAACCCTTCTCCTCCTCCAAACCTTCCTGATTCTCTTCCGCCTTTACCCACCTCCTCCTCCTCCTAACCTCTTCTTCCTTACTCTTCCCCTCTCCTAACCCTCCTCCTCTTCTTCTCATTCCTCCCCCTCCTCATCCTCCTCCTCCTATCCCTCCACCTCCTCTTATCCCTCCACTTCTTAACCCTCCACCTCTTCCTAACCCCCTCCTCCCGCTCCTCCTGACCCTCCTCCCGCTCCTCCCGATCCTCCTCCCGCTCCTCCTGACCCTCCTCCCGCTCCTCCTGACCCTCCTCCCGCTCCTCCTGACCCTCCTCCCGCTCCTCCCGATCCTCCTCCCGCTCCTCCTAACCCTCCTCCCGCTCCACAGTGCCCCCGGACATCATCAACGACTACACCTCCTCCGACACGACCATCAACGAGGGTGACAGCGTCCACCTGAGCTGTGTGGCGGAGGGCTTCCCTGTCCCGGAGATCAGGTGGAAGAGGGAGGACGGTCGGGGCATCCTTATCAAGTCCTCCGGTAGAGACGGCTCCAAGAGTGAGTATTAATGGCGTGTTGCACCTTCAGGAGTGAGTATTGTGTCTCCAAGAGTGAGTATTGTGTCTCCAAGAGTGAGTATTGTGTCTCCAAGAGTGAGTATTGTGTCTCCAAGAGTGAGTATTGTGTCTCCAAGAGTGAGTATTATGTCTCCAAGAGTGAGTATTGTGTCTCCAAGGGTGAGTATTGTGTCTCAAAGAGTGAGTATTGTGTCTCAAAGAGTGAGTATTGTGTCCCCACGAGTGAGTATTGTCTCAAAGAGTGAGTATTGTGTCTCCAAGAGTGAGTATTGTCTCAAAGAGTGAGTATTGTGTCTCAAAGAGTGAGTATTGTGTCTCCAAGGGTGAGTATTGTGTCTCAAAGAGTGAGTATTGTGTCTCCAAGAGTAAGTATCGTGCCTCCAAGAGATGAGTATTGTGTCTCCAAGAGTGAGTATTGTGTCTCCAAGAGTGAGTATTGTGTCTCAAAGAGTGAGTATCGTGTCTCCAAGAATGAATATCATGTCTCCAAATGTAAATATCCAGCCTCCAGGAGTGAGTATTTACACCAGGTCGCCTCCAACATGGGTTAACTTAATTAATACACTTGGGCGATAAGCTTCAAAGACTATCTATTTTTGGAGGGCTGTGAGGTGCACTCGGGCGTGACCAGCTCCACCGATAGGCCCCTCGGAGTGAGAGGCGGGAGTTATCAGGAGTGAATATTACAGGTCTGAATACTCCAAAACCGGAATATTACAGGTCTGAATACTCCAAAACCGGAATATTACAGGCTTCAATATTCCAAAATCAAATATTACAGGCTTCAATACTCCAAAATCGAATATTACAGGCTTCAATACTCCAAACCCGAATATTACAAGCTTCAATACTCCCAAACCTGAATATTACAGCTTCAATACTCCAAGAGGGATTATGGAATACATGGAAGACTTTAGCAGTGAATATTATCGTGAGTATTTTTATTTAAGAGGATATGATATATAAAGAGTGAATATTACAGGTTTGAATACTCCAAAAGGGGAATATCGTAGATTATAAAATATTCCAAGATTGAGTATTTTAGAACAGGAAGACCAACACGCATACATTCACTTCAACGACGTCTTGTGGAAAAGATGGGAAAGATGATGATGATGATGGGTGAGAAGATGGGAGACGCGTAATATGGGAGGGGAAAAATGGGATGGGAGGATGTGTGAGATATTGGAGAGAGAGAGAGAGAGAGAGAGAGAGAGAGAGAGAGAGAGAGAGAGAGAGAGAGAGAGAGAGAGAGAGAGATCGGTAACAAATGGAAGAGGAACAATGGAAGGGCAAAAACGTAAAGGGAAACTATGGAATGGGTAAATGAATAAGTTGATATATTACGAGAAAGACCCAAGAAAGGGTAGGTAAAGAAATGGAAAGAGGAAATGTAGAAAAAGACAAAAATAATGAACCTCAATGGAAGGGGAGATGTAATAAAGAAGAAGAATTGAAGTAATGAACTCATGAAACAGATGAAGCTGGATGGAAGAGGAAAAACCTGAATAGACTTCAAAGAGACAAAATGTGGATGGGATGGGAGGGATAGAATGGGAGGGATGGGAGAGGAGGAATCACCGCGTTCCCATCTCGGAAAATATATAAGGAAAGGAAGGAAGATACTCCAAGATTTGTAGGGCAGCGTACAATGTTGGCCGGGGTGAACTGTGGAGGGTCTTTTGGAGGTGGGTGGAAGTTCTGCAGGCTTTTGGAGGTTTAGGAGGGCTATCAAAGGTCTTAAGAAGATTTGAAGGGGAAAACTCTGAGGGGAAGGGGACTGTTTTGGAGGTCTGCAGAGGGTGTGGGAGGGACTGTAGGCTAGAAGAGGCTATGGCGGGTGTTGGAAATCTTGGAGGAGAATTGTGAAGGGCTGAAAGAAGTTGGAGGTAGTTTGTAAACGAATGGGAGTTTTGAAGGGCATTGGCAGTGTTAGAGGTGAGGATGGGAGGAGTGTGGGGATGAGAGTTTCCTTGGAGTGTGACAGAGTGTGTTGGAGGGTGCGAGAGAGCCTTAAGAAATAATAATATGGAGTGGATTTTGAGTGCGTTGGAGGTCTCAGAAGGTTGGAGGAGTGTGTTATTGATCGTAATAATATTTCAAACTCTTCCACATTTCATAATCAAACACATCTCCCGTACCTGTACTTTCCTTCCACATAGGGATGAGGAAACAGCATCCCTCCCCTAGAGAAAACGAGATGTAATATAAACCTTTGCTAAGAGATATTTTACAGTAGTACCCCTTTATGGATAGAAAATGGAATGCATTAACCCCTTTACTAACAAATAATGGTAAAATTACTCATGGTTAATAGACTATAAATGAACAATACCTATATTTAACAAAAAAAAATGTATAAGTTACCCCTATGTTATTTACAGAAAACGAAGTGTAGTTTCCCCCTCTCACACATAGAAAATGGGAAACGGTACCCCCCCCCCTATATAAATCAACAGAAAATGAGAAGCGGTATCCCCACCTTATTCAAAAAAAACCTGCAGCCATCACGGCCATTCACACAAATATTTACAAAACACATAATCTGATAATCCACTTTACGCTTTTACTGCCTCACAATGTACAGTCGGTGTTGTATGTAACGTATGCATAACCCCATCACCATGTCCCCATAACTCTGATGATTTTGTCCCTCCATAGTCCCCCATGAATTTTTTTCCTCCCTAACCCCATAATTTTACCTCCTATAACCCCATGATTTTGTTGCCTATAAACCCATGATTTTGTCTCCTATACCCCCATGATTTTGTTGCCTATAGACTCATGATTTTGTCGCCTATAACCTCATGATTTTGTCTCCTATAAACCCCTGATTTTGTCCCCCATAATCCCAATAATATAATTGTCTCCAAAACAACATTTAATTGGCCATATACCAACATAATTTTCTCTTATGTCTTTGTACCCATAAACCCATGACATTGCCTCCATCATGCCGCATACGAGCCTCTTCAACCCCAAATCTCCCCCAAATCCCCCACAACCTCCCCAAATCTCCCCCAAAATCCCCCACAACCTCCCAAAATCCATGTATCTCCCCATATCTTCTCCCCCATAACCCCATACATCTCTCCCCAGCACTGGAGTCAGTACACGGGACCAACTTAACCTTGGAGAACGTGTCGAGGAACCAGATGGGCGCCTACCTGTGCATCGCCAGCAACAAGGTCCCTCCCTCCGTCAGCAAGAGAATTATTGTCAACGTGAACTGTGAGTTGTTGTGTGTGTGTGTGTGTGTGTGTGTGTGTGTGTGTGTGTTGGTACAGTACTCATACATAAACAATAGTAAATAACACGTGCGACAAAAAAAAATTAAATTAAAAAAATACTTTGATAAAAACAGAGGGCGTTAATTATATGCCCTACAAACTACCTAATTGGATAACTGCCGAGAGATAACAAACTATGTGCATAATTACCTTGTATGATTCAGTATAATTACCTTGTATGATTCGGAAACATGTATATAGTGTTGTATAATTTAGTAAGTCGAATTATATTTTGACTTCAAATATCTGTCCCGCGGCCCACTAACACCTGTCTCTTCCCCATTCACACCTGTCTCTCCTCCACTAACACCTGTCTCTCCTTCACCAACACCTGTCTCTCCCCCACTAACACCTGTCTCTCCCCTACTCACACCTGTCTCTCCCCTACTCACACCAGTCTCTCCCCCACTAACACCTGTCTCTCCCCTACTCACACCTGTCTCTCCCCCACTAACACCTGTCTCTCCCCTACTCACACCTGTCTCTCCCCCACTAACACCTGTCTCTCCCCTACTCACACCTGTCTCTCCCCTACTCACACCTGTCTCTCCCCTACTCACACCTGTCTATCCCCCACTAACACCTGTCTCCCCCACTGACACCTGTCTCACCTCCACCAACACCTGTCTCTACCCGACTAACACCTGTCTCTCCCCCACTAACACCTGTCTCTACCCCACTAACACCAGTCTCTACCCCACTAACACCTGTCTCTCCCCCACCAACACCTGTCTCTCCCCCACTAACACCTGTCTCTCCCCACAGTCTCCCCGGTGGTAAAGGCAGACAACCAGCTGATCGGATCTCCTCTCAGCACTGATGTAGAGATACAGTGCCACGTGGAGGCTTTCCCCAAGGCTGTCAACTACTGGGAGAGAGATAACGGAGAGATAATACTCAACGGGTGAGTCTCAACGGGAGGAGATAGTGCATAACGGAGAGATAATACTCAACGGGTGAGTCTCAACGGGGAAAGAGAAGTGGGTAAGGGAGGTCAGAGGATAAGGGATAAGGGGGATTAGGAATTAAAGGAGTAAGGGCTAAAGGGGAGTTTTAAGGGTTAACAAGGGGGTAATAGTTTAAAGAGATAATGGGGAATAAGAGGTGAAGACGGTAAGGGGTTAAGGGGTAAGGCTTGAAGGGGAAGAGGGATTTTTAAGGGGTAAGGGGTAAGGGTGAAAGAGGCAAGGTTTAAGAGGGGAAAGAGTTTTTTTAAGGGCCAGTAAGAATTTCCAAAAGATAAGGGGTAAGGGTTAAAGGGGTAAAATATAAGAGCATAAGGGTGAATTTTAAAGGGGTAAGGGTTAAAGGGGTAAAATATAAGAGCATAAGGGTGAATTTTAAAGGGGTAAGGGTTAAAGGGGTAAAATATAAGAGCATAAGGGTGAATTTTAAAGGGGTAAGGGTTAAAGGGGTAAAATATAAGAGCATAAGGGTGAATTTTAAAGGGGTAAAGAGTAATCTCATCAAGGCAGCGAATATGGACAACAAAATTTAAAACTCATATATTTATTATTCAATTTCTTATAACTTAAGATACAAGAACGAATATAAATAGACTCGTAAAATGGCGTCGAAACACATTTGAGACTCTACAGTAATTTGTTCGTATTAAGGGAAAAGTTAAGTGCACTTGTCATTTGTGTTTTGAAATTCGGACTAAAAAAAAAATGATAATCACCGTTATGCTCGTTGAGTGGGACCGAGCGTGGCGATATTATGCTCATTGAGTAGGACCGAGCGTGGCGATATTATGCTCGTTGAGTGGGGCCGAGCGTGGCGATATTATGCTCATTGAGTGGGACCGAGCGTGGCGATATTATGCTCGTTGAGTGGGACCGTGCATGGCGATATTATGCTCGTTGAGTGGGACCGAGCGTGGCGATATTATGCTCATTGAGTAGGACCGTGCATGGCGATATTATGCTCGTTGAGTGGGACCGAGCGTGGCGATATTATGCTCATTGAGTGGGACTGAGCGTGGCGATATTATGCTCATTGAGTAGGACCGTGCATGGCGATATTATGCTCGTTGAGTGGGAATGGGGGAAATTAAGACCGTAGGGAAGGACTGTGCGAGGTGAAATTATCCTTATTGAGTGGAATGGGCAGAAAAATACGTGAGTAAGGAGATGTACTGAGTGACTTGGGTGATTTAATGCATGTTGAGTGGGACGGGTAAAATTATACACTGTGTAGAGGTAAAATTATACAGGAATAGTGTGTAAAAATTATTCTCATTGAGTGGGAGTGGCGGAGGAGTTATGCTTGCTGACTGTAGTGGGACATGGATGAATTATGCATATTGAGTGGCGTAGGCGGTGGGAAAATTATCCACCCGAGTAAAATTATGCTCTCTGATTGGGACAGGGAAAAATAGTTATGCTCCTTGGCTGAGGTGACAGATGAAATTATGCTCCCGGAGGAAAAAAAAAAATATCCCTGGTGAGCCGAATGCCGAAACGAAAATTATGCTTGTTGAGTGTCGTGGCCGGAGACGAAAACATGCTTGGTGAGTGGCCTGGTAGGGGGGGGAATACGCTCGTTGAGTGGAGTGGATGTGAGAGGAAAATATGCTTAAAGAGTGGAGTGGCCAGCCTCGTTACGGGGTCTTTTGTGGGACAGATTGGCGGGGGTGTGGGTGAGGGCACGGTAAGACCCCATCAATTATTTATCCCCGCCACCTGCTCCACCCCCCCCCCCCCCCACGCCCCGCCCCCCATCTTCAGGTCCAAGCTAAATTGATTTTTTCTGTTTGTTTGTGTTTTAAAGGGACGGTGTTGTGTGTTTTGTTTGTTTACTTTATTTCGTTTTTTTTATCGTTTTTGTTTTTCTTAGAATAAACTAAAGGATTTTATAGTTTTTTCCGAATAATGATACTGATTTCTGGTGTTTGTTTGTGTGTGTGTGTGTGTGTGTGTGTGTGTGTGTGTGTGTGTGTGTGTGTGTTTCCCTGGCTTCGTGGATCTGATATTTGTCTTTTCATATTTCAAATGTGTATTTTTACTTGACGTGTGGAGACGATTAAGTGTTTTAGGTTATTAAAAAAATACTCGGGTTTTACATTTGAGTTTGTTCATTTTTTTAAAGCTCAGGGATTTTTTTTTTTTTTTTTTTACAGCTTGTGATTTATCTCATTTTTACTTATTTTTTGTTGAATATTTTTTCTTGTACTTCCTCCAATTTATTTTCTTGTTCACGTTTCCATGTTAAAAGAGCCATCCATCACATACACTACCATATAATGGTTGTCCCTCGTGTGACGAAGATGGGCTGTCGCCAACACAACAACCACACCCTGAGTTAACGAGCTGCATGACCCAGTGTCTAGGAACAGTCAGAGGAGGCCGGACAACTCACCAACTGCACTGGCTAACCATTACCCCGGAACATCTAAGGTCCTCAATTACTGCTGGGTAGACCTCCCATACACAGTATTATACACCTCATAGACACTACCATACAGACCACCATACCTCCCATACACACTACCATACCTCCCTACACCCTACCATACAGACCACCATACCTCCCATACACACTACCATACCTCCCTACACCCTACCAAACAGACCACCATACCTCCCATACACACTACCATACCTCCCTACACCCTACCATACATGCCACCATACCTCCCATACACACTACCATACCTCCCTACACCCTACCATACATGCCACCATACCTCCCATACACACTACCATACCTCCCTACACCCTACCATACAGACCACCATACCTCCCATACACACTACCATACCTCCCTACACCCTACCATACATGCCACCACACCTCCCATACACACTACCATACCTCCCTACACCCTACCATACATGCCACCACACCTCCCATACACACTACCATACCTCCCTACACCCTACCATACAGACCACCATACCTCCCATACACACTACCATACCTCCCTACACCCTACCATACATGCCACCATAACTCAAACCAGCCTACACACTGTCCCAGTAATTAGCTAAGCAACGTGAACTATGGCTAGGGGAAGGGTCAAGGCAAGGGGGGAGGGTCAGGGGTAGGGAAAGGGAGGGGAAAGGGACGGGAGAGGGGGGAAAAGTAATGGGAGAGAGATGACATAGGGAAAAGGGTAGAGATAGGTGGTGGAGGGTAAAGGGAAGGGGAGACAGAATGCAGTTGGAGGGGTAGGGAAGGAAACGTAAATGGAGAGGGAATGGAGGAAAGAGGAAAAGGGATAAGTGAATGGGGAGGAAGGAGGAAAGCAAGGGAAGAAGAGGGGAGGGGAGAGATAAAAAGGGAGGAGGGGAAGGAAGGTAGGGGGAGGAGAGCAGGAGAGGAGCGAGATGAGGGGGGGGGAGAGATTATTCAAGAGCAGAGGAGGGGAAAGGGGAGAGGATTGGGGGGGGGCGGGGAAGGGAAGGAGCAGCTGTTACACTGAAACCTAATTAAAATGGTGAGATTTGTCTTCCGGTCTTGTAACAGCCATTGCTATTGGTTCTCATTATTCTTTGCCTTGTAAGGCCCGGTATGATTGGTTCTCAATATTCTTTGGTTTGTAATGGCTGCTGTGATTGGTTCTTAAATTTTCCGCTCTTTTATAAGAGCCTTTGTAATTGGTTCCTCCTGTTTGTTGGTTTGTAAGAGCCACTGTGATTGGTTATCGTTTCTTTACTGAACTAATACAGAAGAGGAAGTTAACTTGCAAAATGCCTTAAGCTTACTTGTATACTAACATAGTCACGACTTTAAACGTCACACACACACACACACACACACACACACACACACACACACACACCTACCCTCTAACATCCCCTCGCCCCTACAACACCCCACACCCCTACACACCCAACACTCACTAAGTGTCCTCCACCCCAGCCCCTAAAATACACCCCACACACCCCAATCATCCTACACCCCAACCCTCACTCTCTCAGAACCCCCCCCCCCCCCACACACACACTCTCCTTCACCCTCCACATAAATGACCGGCCCCGGCTGTCTGCCTGCCTGGCCAGTAGTGATAAACCGGAATTAGTGGGCTGATTAAGAATTATGAACCTTCCCGGGGCCCTGAAATACGACTTCATAACCAGTGTGGCAGAGAAGGTGATTTGTCCCGGAGTCTTTCATCTCAGGGCTCTCGGCTTTATCAGGGAGGGAACGATGCCCAGTTTTAGTTATTGTTTAGTTAAGATTTGAAGGCTGGTAGGTGGGTGGGTGGGTGGGTGGGTGGGTGGGTGGGCGGGTGGGTGGTGAGGGCGGGCGGGTGTGTTTATCAGTGTGTTTTACTTTAGGATGAGGAGAGGGGAATGTGAGGGTTTTCTTCCTCTTCTTGTCCCTTTGTCTCCCCCACCTTCATTCATTCTTCTCTATACCTCCATATTAACTCTTCCTCGTCTCTCCTCCCCCACTCCTTCTCCCTCCTCCCTCATTACCAAACTAACCTCCTCCTTCTCTTCCTCCTCCTCCATACAGAAGGAAGTACCGCCTGGAGGAAATGACAGACTCGTACCGGGTCACCATGAAGCTGGTGATTAAGAACTTCACTAAGGGCGACGCTGGGCAGTACAAGTGCATCTCTACCAACTCCCTGGGTAAGGCTGAGACAAGCATCCGGCTCTACGAGATCGTCCTTCCCACTCAGAGGTGAGATTTTCCATAGTCAGGTAAAAATTATCCAGACTCAGGCATAATTCCCCAAACTCAGAGAAAAATTCCCCAGACTCAGACAAAAATCCTCACGGTCGAGTAATGGTTCTCACGCAAAGGAATAATTTCTTAGCTTTAGAGAAGACTTTCCATGCTCTGGTGATATTTCCCGAGCTTAGGTGATAATTCGTACAAGCAAGAAAATGTTCCCATATTGAGGTAAAAGTTCCCACACTCAGATCAAACCATTACTACAAAGAACTACTTGGTCCCTCCCAGTCATCTTAAGGACAACAGCCTCAGCAATCAAATTTTTATGCCATCGGGTGGGGAGACGAGATAGCAAAGGTGAGTGCCAGTGTGGTGGGCGGGGGGAGGGGCAAGTGGGGGGAGGGCAAGTGGGGGGTTTCAGGTGGGGGGGGAGGGCAGGTGAGGAAGGGCAGGTGGGGTGGACGGGTGAGGAGAGTGGGTGAGTAGGTCAATTACAGACTAGGGTCATCAGTATTCGGGTCGGCCAATCACAGACCAAGCCAGGCACTAAGGTCGCCCGCCCCCCTCTGTCTCCTGTCATCATCGTCTTTACGGCCACACGCTCTCTGACGCCTTTATACCTCCAGAGGTGCTTATCTCTTGACCTGGAGAGAGATCGAGGGAGAGAAGGACAGGGAGATGGAAAGAGAGGTTCAAGGGGAAGAGCGAGAGAGAAAACCCTAAGAAAATGAGGGATTTCTGCATTACCCTACGAAAGACTCTCAATCTCTCTCTCTCTCTCTCTCTCTCTCTCTCTCTCTCTCTCTCTCTCTCTCTCTCTCTCTAAAACCGAACGTGGTCAAAAGAGGCTTAAACTAATTTACATCCAACACGACCCCACACGATATTAACTGTCGGATAAAAAGCAAAAAAAAAAAAAAAAACGTGAAATCTTGGGGAATTACCTGTTCTAACACCCACTTCGACAAGATCCTGCTTGCCAATATTACCACAACCAGAGGAATCGAACACCGATATAAACATACCTGAAGTAATCGAATCCCCTCTTCCCACTCCAGATTCTAAAACCGATAGGATATATTTTAAAAGCCCCCCCCCCCCCCACCACCCGGCCGAGTCCATCTTGAGGGGGGGACTACACTAATCTGAAAACACCGTTGATTCTGTCGCATATCAATTACCGAGGCACACGGGAGCCCAGAGTGTCGTGGAGTTTGATTACAGGAGAGAGAGAGAGAGAGAGAGAGAGAGAGAGAGAGAGAGAGAGAGAGAGAGAGAGATAAAAATGGTGCCTAATTCTGACGGACCT
Source organism: Homarus gammarus (assembly GCA_958450375.1). Lineage (NCBI taxonomy): Eukaryota > Metazoa > Arthropoda > Malacostraca > Decapoda > Nephropidae > Homarus > Homarus gammarus. Next base: position 30,241 of record CAUDMG010001039.1, read on the forward strand.
CATAAATACAATATCGTCAGAACACTATAAGTCTTAAGAGGTCCTGTGGGAGAGACTACTATATCACTACCAACAGGATATCACGAGTAGGATATCAGGTAGCAGGATATCAAGAGTAAAATATCATGAGCAGGATATCAAGAGTACGATGACAAGAGTAGGATGTCACCACCACTCTTATCACCCACCATCACCCACATCACCACCACCATTACCCAACCATCACCCCTTACCACCATCACCATCACCACCACCCCCACCATTACCACTACCACTATCACCGCTACCCCCAACATTACCACTCCCCAACTATCAAAACCTTACTATCACCACCCCCACTATCACCCCCACTATCACCCCCACTATCACCACCACCACCACCACTATCACCACCACTATCACCACCACCCCCACTATCACCCCCACTATCACCCCCACTATCACCACCACCACCACCACTATCACCCCCACTATCACCACCACCACCACTATCACCACCACTATCACCATCACCACCACTGTGTTATCTTGGTTGTGATGTAATGTCTCCGTCAGCTCCGGGCGATGAATTACTTGAGGCACCAATAGCGTTTGATATATCGGTGCGCCTGATATACGCCTGTCAGGGAAGTGAATAAAAAGATAACGATAATAAAAGAAGGAAGAGGGAAGAATAACGATAATGAAAGAAGGATGGAAGGAAGAATGAGGATAGTGAAAGAAATCGGAAAAATAACGATACTGAAAAAGGAAGAAGGAAGAATAAAGCTGATGAAAGAAGGAAGAATAAGGGTAATAAATAAACGAAGACGGAAAATAATGATGATAAAAGAGGGAGGAAGAATAACAATAACCACCACACCACACACTACACCACCACCACACCACACCACACCACACACCACACCACACACTACAGCACACACCACACCACCCCACACCACACCACACACCACCCCACACCACACCACACACCACACCACACCACCACACACCACACCACACACACACCACACCACACACTCACACCACACCACACACACCACACCACACCACACCATACCACACCACACCCTCTAAGTGTGTCTGCTGACTTAAGACAATATATAGACCGTAATAATGTAACTTACAACATGTTCTTACACTTGACTCAATTTATCACTGGCTGACCTCTCTTGTAGTCACCCTCCTCTGTTACCTGTGCCCTCTGCCTGTCTGTCTATCTATCTGTCTGTCTGTCTGTCTGTCTATCTGTCATAATATTACAGAGACAAAGATATCATATAAAGCAACGGCGACCAATACTGATATATTCCCGTTGATATTATTGATATTTCTTATGATATCCTAAGCTGGTGGTGGTGGTATCCTACTGGTGATATCATGGTGGTGGTGATGTGGTGATGGTAGTGGTGGTGATAGCGGTAGTGTTGTGGTGGTAGTAGTGGTGGTGGTGGTGATATCGTGGTGGTAATATCATGGTGGTGATAGCGTGGTGGTGATATCGTGGTGGTGGTGATGGAGGTAGTATGGTAGTTGTGGTGGTGGTAGTAGTGGTGGTTGTGATGGTGGTAGTGGTGGTTGTGATGGTGGTAGTGGTGGTTGTGATGGTAGTAGTGATGGTAGTAGTGGTGTTTGTGATGGTGGTAATGGTGGTAGTGGTGGTAGAAGTGGTGGCAGAACAAGGGCAGAAGGTTGGCCAGGCCGGGAAGACTTACAGTGTCATAACTATACTCTATTTACGAGTTTTAGGAAGATATAGGAAATACTTTTATGGTGCCTCTCTCTCTCTCTCTCTCTCTCTCTCTCTCTCTCTCTCTCTCTCTCTGTCTTTGTGTCTTTCTACGTCTCTCTCTCTATACTTATACGCCTCTCTTTCTTTGTCTCCTCTTTCTCTCTATGTGTCTCTTCCTCCCTCTATCTCTCTCTTTATCTCTCTCTCTCTCTTATTGCCCCTCTTTCTCTCTCTTTATGTCTCTCTCTATCTTTGACAATCTCCCTCTCTCCCTCCTCTCTTCCTATTCTCTTAGTCTTTCACCCTATCGTTTATTTTCTATACACACACAAGTACATAGACACAATACACACATATACACACACGCACATATATTAATTTGTGTGTGTGTGTGTGTGTGTGTGTGTGTGTGTGTGTGTGTGTGTGTGTGTGTGTGTGTGTGTGTGTGTGTGTGTGTGTGTAAGTAAAAAAAAAAAGCTTCCGTTCTTTAGTTCCTTCGATACAAGAATAAGAGAACCATCATAACAGTAGCAGGAGCGGCCCTCACAAGCACCCGTGATCACCCGCCAGGTAATATTATCGAGGTGTTGGCCAGCATTTACAAGTGCTGAGTGGCCAACTAACTGCAAGTGTCCGCGGGAACTTCTCCGGGAGTGTCATCTGCAACACGTGTAGGGGCAGGTGTTGACAGCTGTTTTAAGAGGTGGTGGTAGTGGTAGTGGTGGTGGTGTGAGTTGGCTGCTGTTGTTATGGTGGTGGTGGTTATAGTGGTAGTGATAGTGGTGGTAGTGATGGTGGTAGGAGTGGTGAAAGAGGTTGATAGTGGTGGTGGTGGTGGTGATAGTTATAGGGGGGAAGGGTAAGGGAACACACACACACACACACACACACACACACACACACACACACACACACGTACAAACATACTTTCTAAATGTTGTTTTCTTTTTCGAAACATTTAACTGTTTTGTTTTTGTTGTTATTGGACTTTGGTGTACGCTCTCTCTCTCTCTCTCTCTCTCTCTCTCTCTCTCTCTCTCTCTCTCTCTCTCTACCGTCTCTTACTCTCTGTCTATGTTTGGTCCATCTCTCAGTTCTCTCTGACGATATACTCTGTCTTTAGTCTCATTTATTTATCTGCCCGTCTACCTGTATCTCATTTCTGTCACCCAGTCTGTCTGTCTGTCCATTTGTCTATCTCCTTTTCCGTCAGTCTGTGTGTCCATTTATCTGTCTTATCCTCCGTCTGTCTATCTGTCTGTCTGTCTTCCTTCTTTCTGTCTATCTGTCCATTTGTCTATCGCATCTTCCGTCCGATAATCTGTATTCCTTTCCCGTCTGTCTGTGTGTCTACCTTCTTTCCGTCTATCTGTCCATTTGTCTATCGCATCTTCCGTCCGATTACCTGTCTCCTTTCCCGTCTGGTGTTTCTCAATTAAGAGTGGCCATGAGGCTGTGTTTATTGATCTTAGCGGAGTCTATATGACCTGACCAGCTCTGTTATTCTTGTCCCCTCTCTCTCTCTCTCTCTCTCTCTCTCTCTCTCTCTCTCTCTCTCCGATATTATCTTATTTAATAGGCTCACTTCATAATATACATATGTTCTACAACGTTCTAAAGTTCTGTTCTCCTTCTTACAAATGTTATGCAACGTTCTAAAGTCCTGTTCTCCCTGACAAAAATGTTCTCTATTGTTCTAAAGTCCCGTTATTCTTGATACAGATGTTCTACAATGTTTTTAGTCTTGTTCTCCTTGTTACAAATGTTCTACAATGTACCAACAGAATTCAATGCTATTTTGTCATATTCTCTGTTACTTTCCCCCCCCCCCCACTGCAATGTTTCCCGGGAGTTTATGATATTGTGTTCTGTTCTGTTCCTCGCTGCTTACAATATTATAACAATGTTCTGTACTAATAGCCAGAATTTTGCAACACCCGGACACGAACCAACGACCTTTAGGACAACAGGGGAGCGCTGTGTCCACTCGGCCACTAAACCCCCCCCCCCCCACCCCTTTAGTTCACTACACTCTACCTGAACTACTTTACGACGTTCTAAACTATCCCTCAGGTTTATCTTCCAATATTCTGTAAAGTTTTATGACGTCAAAATATTACGGTGACAATAAACTTTTTTTTTGTGTGTGTGTAATCTTTTAAAAAAATATTCTTACGATTTAATTTTTATTTTTTATTTTAACACGTGCGATAATGTCCAGTAAGGTTTCAGGTCATCTCATACTGGTCTCCTACTGGTCTCCTCATACTGAACTCCTACTGGTCTCCTCATACTGGTCTCCTCATACTGGTCTCCTACAGGTCTGCTCATACTGGTCTCCTCATACTGGTCTCCTTATACTGGTCTCCTACTGGTCTCCTACAGGTCTCCTCATACTGGTCTCCTCATAATGGTCTCCTCATATTGGTCTCCTCATACTGGTCTCCTCATACTGGTCTCCTCATACTGGTCTCCTCATACTGATTTCCTACTGGTCTCCTCATACTGGTCTCCTCATACTGGTCTCCTACAGGTCTCCTCATACTGGTCTCCTCATACTGGTCTCCTACTGGTCTCCTCATACTGGTCTCCTCATAATGGTCTCCTCATATTGGTCTCCTCATATTGGTCTCCTCATACTGGTCTCCTCATACTGGTCTCCTCATACTGGTCTCCTCATAATGTTCTCCTCATACAAAGTTCAGTGTCTGTGTTCACGGTGTTCTTCTCACATCTCTCACAAGTTCTCTAAAGTTCTGCCCAAGTTTTCAATCCACGCTGCCAATAACACACACACACACATGAAGGAGGAGCTGCTAGTGGTAGTGGTGTGTGGTGGCAAAGTTGGCAGTGATGGTGGCAGAGGGGGGAAGTAGTGGTGGTAGTACTGGTGGTGGTAAAGAAGGAGGAGGAGGTGGTGGTGGTGTTAGTGGTAGTAGGTGGTAGTAGGTGGCAGGAGGTGGTGGTGGTGTTAGTGGTAGTAGGTGGCAGGACGTGGTGTCAGTCAGTACTTATATTTCCAACACACAGCACAGGCCGGCTGTGGGTGTGGAGGGAGAAACACTTAATTACTTTCGCAAGTTATTAAAAAATCCTGCCCCCCCAAAATCGTCTCTTCTGGACACTGATATTACTTTTTATTACTTCCGTCTAGCCATGCCACTATCCCCTACCACTACCCCCTACCACTACCACCCTACCACTACCACCTTGCCCCTGTCATTATCCCTCCCCCTTCCTGCCACTACCCCCTTTGCCACTACCCCTTCTCCTACTGTCATTGCCTCTCCCCATCCTGTTACTACCAACCCCCCTTCCACTACCCCTGCCCCATCCTACCACTACCCCCCTCCCTACTGCCACTACCTGCATACATGACCTTGTTGATGTATGACCACGTGTGAGTGAGTGCCAGAGGTCAATGATCTTCGCACCTGAGAGGTCAGAGGTCATCACAAGGGTCATGCCAGGTTAAAGTGTGTGTTTGGGGAGGTTATGAGGAGGAGGAGGAGGAGAGATTAAATGGAGAAAAAGGTAGGAAGGACGGGAGGACGTAGAAGGCAAAGAGGAAGAACAAAATAAGGAATCAGAAGAAGAAAGACAACGAGAGAGAGAGAGAGGCAGAAATAGAGACAGAGAGAGACTGAAACAGAGAGGAAAAAATCTATTCTTTGATCAGTACACTCACCCCGAAAAAAAAAAATTAACACTGGTACCGTAGATGGAAAAACATGTTTTCACTTCATACTGTAAATCAGATTGTTTTTATGAGATCACTGTGATACGAGTGAGGCAAGTGAACTCCAGGGTGGCCACACACACACACACACACACACACACACACACACACACACACACACACACACACACACACCGATAAAATTATGTGAGTAAATTACGAACATTCAAGTTCTCCTAAAAATAACTAGGAAACAAAACAGACAGACGGACGGAAGTGATTGCTATATCGTCCATGAGTTTTTATATTAATCAGTAAATCCAGTGGAAGGATAGAGATAATTCATATTCCTGAAAAGGTTAATCCATTGTCATCAAAAGGTTAAGAAATAGTAGGCCGAATTATGGGTTAATCCATATTCCTCAAAGGGTTAATGATTTAAGCCATCTTCATCAAAGGGTTTATCCGTCATCATCAAAGGGTTGAGACATCTTCAATTCAGTTAATCCATCGTTATTAAAGGGTTAAAAGTCACAGCACCTGCACAAAGCGTCTATCTGTCCCCAGCGAGGTAACAAACTGCTAAATTGATCAGTAAAACACAGCGTCCTTCTCCACCTGACAAGTGTTACAACATCTGTCCCACCGAGCAAAAAAATACTCCACTTCATCTGTGTCGAGGGGTGAGGGATGGGTGGGGGGTGGGGAGGAGTGAGCGCCGACACCCTCCCCCTTCCAAGGAAAAAAAACACCCACCACCACCACCCCATCCCCAACACTCCCACCACCACCACCAAAAACCCTACCCTCACCATCAACATCCCTACCACCACCAACACCCTCACCACCACCATCCCCCCAACACCAACACCCCCACCCTTCCACCACCAACACCCTCACCACCCCCGCCCTGTTCTGTTACACTCTCATCATATAACTTATTTCTATCGTCAACCACAGTCAAAGGATTTCACATTTTCCTCCCCACCCTGTTACCAATAGTGGCGATGGTGGGGCAAATATACCACAAGGGCATAAACTCTTTTTATTTTTTATCTCTCCCACAGTTAAATTTTCCCCATTATCTCCCCGTGTCTCTGTCAGGTAACCCCATTATCTCTGTGTCTCTCCGTCAGGTCGACAACGGAGCATCACTACAACGTCTACCCCACCACGCCCAACAGCAAGTCCGTCAACTCCCTGGACCTGCTGGGACGGGATGGCGGACAGAACAGACAGCTGGAGGGCGTGGCTGGAAGAGGTTCAGGAGGCGTGGGTGGCGCCGAGGGTGCGACAGGGGGACTCGGGGTGGAGTTCGACAAGGAACAGAGTCGCCAGCGTCAGCGCCAGCGTCTGGAGTACGGCGAAGGGCGGACGGACAACGGAGAAGGGTACCTTGGTGGTGGCTTCGGAGCTCAAGGTGAAGGCCACGAGAACCAGAGCGGCGGCAGCAGCGTCTCGACACAACCTCGGGGATGTTGGGTCACCTTCAGGGTCCCGGTTCTTGTGTCTCTCGGGGTGTTGGTAGTGAGGGAGGGAGGCGCCGTGTGGTTGTTATGAATGTGTACCATCATGAAGCTCCAGGATATATGTGTACTGTAGTGGTGTTACTTGGTCCTGTACTCACAGACATACTGTAGAGCAAACTGAGGATAAACAGTGAGGTGACAGAGTGGCTCGTTACTATGGAGTGACAGAGTGGCTCGTTACTATGGAGTGACAGAGTGGTTCGTTACTATGGAGTGACAGAGTGGTTCGTTACTATGGAGTGACAGAGTGGTTCGCTACTATGGAGTGACGCTCGTCACATTGGTCTGAGGAAGCTCGACAAGTTTCGTTTCCAATTTTTCTTCGGTCTCATATACTGATTACTTTATTTATTATTATCAGTTTATATTTGTGATTAAAAACTACTCATAGCAGAGGAGTATATAATAACTCTTTAAGAATCCGGTCGACAATAACACGAGACAGTATAAATATGACACAGTGAACTAAGAGACACTCTCCTTTACTCGACAGTCTTGTTGTTCTCACACGTCTCCTGTGTTGACAAAGTCACTGCATCCAGCTCCTCGCCTCACACCCCCACACCAGTCAGTCATCACCTCACACCCCCCACACCAGTCAGTCATCACCTCACACCCCCCACACCAGTCAGTCATCACCTCACACCCCCCCACACCAGTCAGTCATCACCTCACACACAAACACGAAAATCAAGTGAAGTCAAAAGTCACCTCAGTCTCGCGGAGTATATTAAGTACTACAACGATCTTCACTACACTAAACGTCACTCGTGTTATAGTGAAAATGTTCTCGTTATTCCACTACGGTTTGGTTCCTGTGTTGGTCTCCTTCGCCCCGTGAGTGTACCGGTCGCCTCCACCATAATTAATATATCGTGTTGACCGAGGAAACGCTTTCAGTTCATTAACTTACAATTACTGTCAAATATGAACAAATTATCACTGAATCACATTTATTGTTGATGAATAAATAAATCTTAATTAACAGTCACCTGAAGCTTAATCAAATTCAATAATCATTCAAGGTAATTTGTTCTAGATACTCAAATTAAGTTCCTGCTCCTAATAACTAACCAAAAACTAACTAACTAACTAACTAATTAATCAACTACCTAACTAATTAACTAACTAATTAACACTCGGGATCTTCAGTAATAAACAGGGTATTCGAGGAGAGAAAAAAAAATGTGTAGCAGATTTCCATCACTTTCGTATTGTCGTCTAAACTATTTCTTGTCTCTCTTATCACTGCTAAGAACTGTGACGCGTCTTGATACACTAATAGTACCAGTATACACCATAGATATTTATTTAAACTGTGACTTGATAACTAACCTAACCTAACCTAACCTAATCTAATCTAACCTAACCTAACCTAACCTAACCTAACCTAATCTAACCTAACCTAACTTGACCTAACTAAACATAACGTAACGTAAACTAAACCAACCTAACCCAACCTAACCTAACCTACCCTAAAATCAGCAGACTTTAGGCAGTGGTAAAATTGTAAATCTAAATTACAACACCGCCATTACTGCTCTTTTATATCAATTACCGTAACCTCTACCCCGTAACTCTCAACCATGTGTGTGTGTGTGTGTGTGTGTGAGAATATCCCACATCGGAGTATCACACGCACACGAAATGATATTCACTTCATTAGCACCAAGAACTACACTCACACTGACACATACACACACACACAGGTGACAAATTACGCCAATCATCGAGGCGGAAAGATGCAATTGGGCGGAGGCGGGCGGGGATGGTTGAGTGGGCGGAAGGATGGACGAAGCCACCCACCCGCCCACCCAACTGCCCGCCCGCTTGTTTGCTTGCTTGAGTAGAGCCGAGAGGAAGGGTGAGGGAGAGAGGGTGAGGGAGAGAGGGGGAGGGAGAGACCATATTGCTTGACGGTCTCTCGCACCTACTAATTAATGGGGAAGGTGTCACCTCCTAGACCAACACTGACTGGCGTTGTTATTGCTGCCGCCACGTAACACACACACACACACACACACACACACACACACACACACACACACCTTCATTATGCTCGACGTGGTCTAGATTACTTTACTAAACTTACGGACGGGCGAGTAAAAAAACACTACATATTACTCGGTATTAATAAAACAATGTAAATTTCTTTCCCCTGAGGCTTTATTACTTTACCAAATTCTTACCATTTTTTTTTAATTAGTTGGGGTTAATTTTATTTATTTATTTATATTTTGTTTAAACTTCATGGAAAATTGAGAAATTTGGGGGGTATTTTTTTATTATTATTTACGATTTACTTCATTCCACGAGACGATGGTTTAATATGTGAGGATAATCTGAAGAATAGACACCCCAGCTTATTTCAACCTAACCTAACCTAACCTATTCCATCCTATCCTAGCACCCACAGATAGCATTAGGGAGGTCATAACGCTTCAGGTGAATTAAGCTGAGGTGACTAATCTTCAGGTAATCTATATAATTATAAACACTGTATCTCTATTTCATTATTAATTACCATACTTACATTAAACATTAACTAGAAAATCACCTTTACCTGTATATCTACGAATTAATTAAGAAAGTACGCCACTTCAAACTGGAGAAACATAAAAATAATATTCAATAATCCACCTGTAAAGTTTAATATCAGTTATTACCTGTGAAGAATCATCAATCTCAGGTGTTCTGGATCTACACTTGACTTTATTACATATAAGAGTATCATCCCCCGACACCCTGGAGCGGACGGTGCTGTAACATTCACCCCCAACACACTTTGACATTCGTATTGTGAATTCATTTTGGTTG
>CAUDMG010001039.1:45000-51147 GCA_958450375.1 Homarus gammarus
AAACAGACAGACAGACAGACAGAGAGATAACATCCCCTCCCCACGAAGCGTCAGAGTGAATGGTGGAAATAGTAAATAGGGAGATAAAATAATGAATAGGCAGTTAAGGAAATAATGAACAGGCAGTTAGGGAAATAATGCATAGATAGTTAAGGAAAATAAATAGGCAGGTGGGAAAATAATTAAGATAGGGAAATAATTAATAGTTACGGAAATAATCAATAGACAGGTAAGGGAAATAAAATAATGACTAGACAGATAAGGGAAAAAAGACATAATTAAATGTACACAAAAGTCATTAATAAATGTACAAACAAACAAAGAAACAATTGGGACATAACAGTGAACATCAATACATTACCATCATGGCCGTCGGAATTATCCCCCCCCCCCCAAAAAAAAAATACATTCCTGATAGATTATTGCCATTAATCCAGATTAGTTGGGGAGGTATAATTCATTCTTGTCTGTATAACTGTTAGTAATTAATTTCTAGTAACATTCATAGTCACAGCGGCACCAAACACGCCTTATTATTTTTTCCTTTATTATTATTATTATTATTATTATTATTATTATTAGTATTCAATATATTACGTGTCTTTCTGTGATGATGATATTTGAAAGAGGATGACGGGGTGTGTGTGTGTGTGTGTGTGTGTGTGTGTGTGTGTGTGTGTGTGTGTGTGTGTGTGTGTGTTGGGTGAACGATGATTTCTGGGGTGATGGGTGATAAATCTCTCTCTCGCTCTCCACCCAGTGTGTCAAGTCGTTAAATGATATCCATGTATTGTTCATCACATTATTGTAGAGAATCTTAATTGTGAGTAGGAAGATATAAATAAATTAATAACATAAATTAATAAATCCTTCACCTGACCAAACACTAATATTACCGTAGCATTAATCACAATACAGAATCAATTTACCTGTGCCATATTATTATCAGCTGAACCTCCCTTACGTGTGGGTGAACAGGTAGACGCCATAGCCTCTACCAATTAGTGAACTATAATGTAACACTACAGGTACGATATTACAGGTGCAAGACTGAAGGTGCGTCAATACAGGTGAGGTACAGTAAGTTGATTTATTGTGTTAATGAAGCGTGGGAATTATTTAATGAAGAGATGTGTCCATGAAGAAAGGTTATACTAAATATGTACCACACACACACACACACACACACACACACATACACACACACACACACACATACACACACACACACACACACACACTGACATATCAACATTTTGGATCCCATTAGAATATTTCAGAGCCTAATTAGTTCAGTCCTTGACGATTATGACTGGTTTAACTCGACTCGGAATAAAAGGGATCGATCATTTTCTGGTCTACGGTTAGGTTAGGTTAGGTTAGGTTAGGTTAGGTTAAGGATAACTTCCTCTCCTTGGTTTCACTCTTATGTTAAAATATAATTACAAGTTCACCTCTCGTCAGAACTGATTGTCTTTGAACTTTTCTTCCCCTTGGCATGTCTTCATTTGGGTTATATTTTCTCCTTCGTTGTCTTTTCAGTCCTAGTTTTCTTTTAATTCATCAAGTCTTACCTTTAGCGGTGACGTTTTTAATTTTTTTATTTATTTATTTTTATATTTCTCTTGTGACACATGCATTAAATTTGTCTTTATAATAGATGAAAGTCTGTCTTAAAATAAAAAATAAGGGAGGGGGGGGGGGGGACTTTAACAGAAAATGAAGGTGAGAGAAAATTTCAAAGAAAACGGAGGCAGGTGAGGCGAGCTTCACTATTTGTACATCATTAAGGTAATATCACCTGGAAAAATTGTCCTCTGTGTGTGTGAGTGAGTGAGTGAGTGAGTGAGTGAGTGAGTGTGTATTTTATCTCTCTCTCTCTCTCTCTCTCTCTCTCTCTCTCTCTCTCTCTAAATTCTAAATACAGAAACTAACACAAACTTAAGTAGAATAAACATAAATTAAAAAAAAATACTCAAAAGCAACTTAGAACAAAAACATTGAAGAAAACAAACACCATACAAATTTACTCACAGATAAACTTCATAACTAACAACAAAAATATTACTCAAAACTAAACTCAAAAAAAAAAAAAATTATTAAAGATGGAAAAACATTATGAAAAAATTTTATAAAGTGAAAAAAACAAAAAATATCACAATAAAAATAAATATAAAAAAAAAAATAACAAAGAAAATAAGTCAAAATAAATTAAATATTGCCCAAAAAAAATTACAAAACAAATTCATTAAACAAACCAAACAAAAACAAACAAACGAAAAAAACAAAAAACACACAGTAAGTAGAAAAGATTAACATGACATTAACAAAAGAGTTAGACATATTAACGTAAGAGTAAACCCAAAGACAGACAGACAGACAGACGAACATATAGACAGGTTATCAAACAGACAGAAATACTCGTAGGAAGACAGACAAACATACTTAGACAGACAGCCAGGTAGACAAAGACAAACAAACAAACAAACCTACAGTAAGACAGACAGATAAAAAGACCTACAAAGAGACAGACAAATAAATGGTCACATTCAGACAGACAGACGGCCAGACAGACAGACAGACAGACAGACAGACCTACGGGAAAGACAGACAGATAAACACTTTCAGAAAGACAGACAAACAAATAGACAGATAGATAGACAGACAGACAGACAGACAGACAGGGTAAATTAAACGAAGGTCAGATTAACCATGGAACTGTCTATATGCAAATTAGGAACACCTGCCCTGACAGAGAGAGAGAGAGAGAGAGAGAGAGAGAGAGAGAGAGAGAGAGAGAGAGAGAGAGAGAGAGAGAGAGAGAGAGAGAGAGACGTCAAAACACACACACTAAACATTATAAAGAATAAAATAATACGGATATCTTAACCCAGATATAGGAAGTAAGACGCCTGCCTCCTCTTCTTCCTCCTCTTACTCTTCGTTATTCCTGTTTTTGTTGTTGTTCTTCTTCTCCTCTTTCCCCGGCGCCTCCTCCTCCTTCTCGTTCTCCACCACCACCTCTTCCTCCTCTGTCACTACTACCACCACCACCACCACCTCTCCTACACCATCTCTTTCTCCCCCACCACCACACCAACACTTCCTCGTCCACCACCACCACCTCCTCCTCCACCACCTCTTTCTCCTCCACCACCACCTCCTCCTCCACCACCTCCCCCTCCCCACCACCACCACCACCGCCACAAGACCTCTCTTGGGTAACCGTTTTAAGAAATAAAAAGGCTCTCTTAAATGTTAATTATACAAGTGTTTTACCTCGTTAGGTCAAGAGCAGCAACGTCTTAAAGTGTCAGATTACCGAGAGTGAGAAAAACGTGAGCAATTTTCTCTCATCCAGTTCGTCTTATCTCTTCTCTCTCTCTCTCTCTCTCTCTCTCTCTCTCTCTCTCTCTCTCTCTCAATGGTTCTATCTATCTTCATACTTTTTCTTTCTTCCAACCTAAGATACCAATCGTCGAAACTACGAGGTTTTTCCCATGTGTGTGTGTGTGTTAATTCGTGGAAGTCTTTGGTGTGTGCTGATGGGGCCATGATTATCTTGCCGAGAGAGAGAGAGAGAGAGAGAGAGAGAGAGAGAGAGAGAGAGAGAGAGAGAGAGAGATGGAAAATCAAGCGACATACAGACTAACCACGACTTCAGCTGTATGCAAATTAGGATCATTTACCACCACGACAAAAAATAAACCCAAAGCCACCACACACACACACACACACACACACACACACACACACACACACACACTTGGGGAAGTAGGTCATACACATTACCCCCAGAGGTCGTCCTTGCTTGTTTCATCTCGTCTACACCGACTTAACAACCTCTCCTGACCTGCCCTGCCCTATATATAGTCAAACGAGTCTCATTACTAATAGGGCCCTGTTCTTATGAGCCCTTCAACCTGACCTGTGCATGAGGATTGTGACTCGTTAGGTTAGGTTAGGTATCTGTTTGTTTGTATGTCAGTGTGTCTTTCATGATTTCTCTTTCTCTGTCTTTCTCCCTTTCTCTCTCTTCACACTTACTTCTCTCTCTCTCTCTCTCTCTCTCTCTCTCTCTCTCTCTCTCTCTTTGTGTCTTTCTTTCATTCGTAATTCCCCTCTGTCTTTCTCTCCCCTTCATTATGCTCTATCACTTTGTCTTTCCTCCATTAACTTCTCTCCCTCACCCTCCACGCCTCTCTCTCTCCCTCACCCTCCACGCCTCTCTCTCTCCCTCACCCTCCACGCCTCTCTCTCTCCCTCACCCTCCACGCCTCTCTTTCTCCCTCACCCTCCACGTTCGCTCTTACTTTCTATTTCCTTCCCATCATCCCTCCCTTACTTTCTACCTCTTCTTCTCCCTCCCATCCTTTCTTCCACCCTCATCTTCCTTTTCTTCCTTCCTTCTATTCTTTCTCCCTCAGCTTCCCTCTTTCTTTTTTCTCCCTTCCTCCCTCCCTCTCTTTCTCCCATAATTTCCCCCCACCCCCACACTTTCCTCCCTCCTTCCCACACCTTAATCTCACTCCAGCACCCACCCACACACATACGTCCTCCCCTCCCCTCCCCTCTCCTTCCCTCCCCTCCCCTCTCCTCCCCTCCCCTCCCCTCTCCTCCCCTCCCCTCCCCTCTCCTCCCCTCCCCTCTCCTTCCCTCCCCTCCCCTCCCCTCCCCTTCCCTCCCCTCTCCTTCCCTTCCCTCCCCTCCCCTCTCCCCAAAAGATTATAAACTCCGGAACCGCCATAATTGGGGGCGTTAGAAGGGCAGGTTGGTCCCGTAATTGAGCGGTTTCTGATCTGCCTTGAGAGACCTTAATATCATTACCCAGGGCTCCCCAACCCTCTTGACGCCTCGTCCAGGGGTTCAGGAAGGGGGAGGGGGGAGGGGGAGCGGGGAGGGGGAGCGGGGAGGGGGGATAGTGTGGTGAGAAGTGAGGGGAGAGGATCAGGATACTCTGACCTTCTTCCCTTAGTGACTCATGGGGAAAAGAGAGAGAGAGAGAGAGAGAGAGAGAGAGAGAGAGAGAGAGAGAGAGAGAGAGAGAGAGAGAGAGAGAGAGAGATCATCCTAATGCACTGATTTCTATATTTTATAACTTTTCCTCCCCTCTCCCCCCTCCCTTCCCTCTCCTTAAACCCCTACACTTTATAGTTCTTGTTATGGTTGTGCTTCCACGACAAACACACACTTACGAAGAAAGAAAGAAAGAAAGAAAGAAAGAAAGAAAGAAAGAAAGAAAGAGAAATCCGCAAAGTTTCTATAAAATCCTCCGTGAAATCTTTACACACACACACACAAAAAAAGAAAACTAACTCAATAAATTGCCTTCAGGATTAAGACTATTCCATCGGAAGTATTTTTTTTTTTTTTTTGTCAGTGTCTTACGACTTAAGAGAGGTGAAAAGGCGCCTCTCAAGACCTAAACGAAACATTGTGGGACACGAACGAAGACTGGCGGGGCGGGGTGAGGCGGGGTGAGGGACGGGGTGGGGTGGGGCGGGGCGGGGGTGGTTGGTAGTGGGGGGCTCGAGCGAGGGTTCTTGAGTAAAGGATGGCTATAATTGGTCATGGAGGCTCTAATAGTTTGTTACAAACAGAACGGTGGATCAGGGCGGCGAAACGATGTGTTATCTATAGCGTGGTCGTGGGGGGTGGGATGGGGAGTGTTGTGAAAGGGGACCTTTCCTTTCTTCTCCTTTGTTCTTTCTTCTCTCCTCTCTTCTTCTTCCTTTTTTCTTTCCCTCCTTTCTTCTTCCTACCCCTCCTTCTTTCTTCTCTCTTTTTATTCACATCTTCTTCTTCTACTTCTTCTTTTCCATCTTCTTTCCCTTTTTCTTCTCTCCTTCCTTTTGCTTCCCTCCTCTTCCATCTCCATTCTTCTCTTCTCCTTCTTTTTCTTTCCTATCTTTCTTTCCCTTCTTGCTATTTCTTTTCTCTTCCTTCTATTATTTTCCTCTTCATCCTTTCTTCTCTTTCATTCCTTTTCCCCCCTCTTCCCTTTTCTTATCCTCTTCCCTCTTCTTTTCTTCTCTCTCCTTTCCTTCCCCCCCTGTGTGTCTCTCATTCCTTCTTTCTCTCCTCTCCTCCTATTCTCCTTTCTTACCCACCCTTCCTCCTATGTCGATCTACATTCTCATCTTTATC
>CAUDMG010001040.1:0-11708 GCA_958450375.1 Homarus gammarus
ATCAGTGTCGCAGTGGTCTGAGCCACACATTGCTCGGATGATAAGGACATCTCGGCGATCTCTTTCTCTGACAATGATGTAGTCAATGAGATGCCAGTGTTTGGATCATGGGTGTTGCCACGAACCCTTGAATTTGTCGGCCTGCCTAAACACAATTGCGAGAATAAAACTCCTCTAGCTTTTATAGTGTGGTGAACTGAGGTGGGTTGGGATATGGGGCAGTGGCGTACCATGGTTACACTGATGAGGCATGCAAAACACCCACATATATCAGTTATCAAATGAAATATTAAGTAGGATATGGCCTTTTTCTAAATAAGGGTTGTCAAGCCGCATCTGACAAAGTATCTATTATAAATCATTAAATAGAGGGTGCAAAAATACTTATGGCAAAAGAATATTAAGCTTTCAGTGTGATCTACAGTAATCTATCTTTATAAAACAAAGAAGTATGTATGTTTGTTTGTGTGGTGTGTCCGCCCGAGAATCTCGGAAACTACTTTACCGATCTGTAGTGATGATGGATGTTGTTATATGTAGTGATGATGGATGGTGTTATATGTAGTGATGATGGATGGTGTTATATGTAGTGATGATGGATGATGTTACATGTAGTGATGATGGATGATGTTACATGTAGTGATGATGGGTGGTGTTACATGTAGTGATGATTAGACAATAAAATAATAACAGTTTAATAATAAAAAAATATACTTTGCTGTACCATTGTAGTGAAGAACATGGTGGAACTTACATACAACGTTAATGAACTATTGATGGAAGAAGAAGTTTTGGGGACTGAACAGTGAGACAATGTGGAGCCTCCCGGAGGGTGGAGTCCTACCGTGGCCTAGCAAATGAGTCGCCTGGAGGGCGGCGTTTCTGCTAGTTTAGAGATAAAGTAGTTAAAAAAAATGACTAGGCATCATGCACAGCGCTGTAAAGTTGCCAATGATCTTATTGCTCAATATTGAAATAATAAGTAAATATTTTTATTTATGTAATCCAATTAATATTTCAAGTAAAATAGAAAACTGAATAACTTTTTCAAGTGAAAACTATAACTGAAAGCGGACTGTAGGGTTATTTAGAAATATTAAAAATAACAATGTGAACCAGTTTTGTCCAGTTGACGGAGAGCCATCGCCTCTCGACAAGTAAATGCAGTTTTCGAAGTGCATGCATTTGTACCCACTACATTTTCAGAAACCTTATTAAATAGCCACTCTTATAGAATAACAACTCTTAGGTAATATAATATTTCTGTATAACATAACACTTCATACCAATTAAGGGAAAATTATTAACTTTACTAAACTGGTTCAAATTCCTTATGCTCCAACACAATAAAGTTCATTTTAGCATGTTATTGATGGAATAGTTACGTCTTTATGTCCAATGGGGGCATGCAGCTTATCCTTAAGCATGCATTAAATCTGTATTTTTGAAGATACTATTTAAAAATATATCTTCCTTTTTTCTAGGCATACAATGTATGCCTTGCATTCATTCAGAATACGCCATTGGTTTGGGGTCTCTCTCACTCTCTCTCTCATTAACACAGATCAACATTAATATGGTTACATGCTATCATCATCAGTTCAACAGTAAGAACAGATGAACCAAACAACTTTAATGAATTTGTTATAACTTGTTGAGGCGCCGAGTGCCCTCCTGTCCCAGTGAGAACTTCTACCATGGTCATTTAGATAGATAGATAGATAGATAGATAAATAAACCTGCATTCAAGTTCACATTAAATTAGCGAGTTTATACTCTAGAGTCTACACTCTAGAGTCTAGACAGTCCAAAAACACATTTATACATATTTCCCGTTTTCTTCAATTACTTACGAATTATTACTCAAACCATCGTCCGCTAATGTTATAACTTAAACCATCGTCCGCTAATGTTATAACTTAAACCATCGTCCGCTTATGTTATAACTTAAACCATCGTCCGCTAATGTCCGCTAATGTTATAACTTAAACCATCGTCCTCTAATGTTATAACTTAAACCATCGTCCGCTAATGTCCGCTAATGTTATAACTTAAACCATCGTCCTCTAATGTTATAACTTAAACCATCGTCCGCTAATGTTATAACTTAAACCATCGTCCGCTAATGTTATAACTTAAACCATCGTCCTCTAATGTTGTAACTTAAACCATCGTCCTCTAATGTTATAACTTAAACCATCGTCCGCTAATGTTATAACTTAAACCATCGTCCTCTAATGTTATAACTTAAACCATCGTCCTCTAATGTTATAACTTAAACCATCGTCCTCTAATGTTATAACTTAAACCATCGTCCGCTAATGTTATAACTTAAACCATCGTCCGCTAATGTTATAACTTAAACCATCGTCCTCTAATGTTATACCTTACACCATCGTCCTCTAATGTTGTAACTTAAACCATCGTCCTCTAATGTTATACCTTAAACCATCGTCCGCTAATGTTATAACTTAAACCATCGTCCGCTAATGTTATAACTTAAACCATCGTCCGCTAATGTCCGCTAATGTTATAACTTAAACCATCGTCCGCTAATGTTCGCTAATGTTATAACTTAAACCATCGTCCGCTAATGTTATAACTTAAACCATCGTCCGCTAATGTTTTAATTTAAAACATCGTCCTCTAATGTTTTAACTTAAACCATCGTCCGCTAATGTTATAACTTAAACCATCGTCCACTAATGTTATAACTTAAACCAACGTCCTCTAATGTTATAACTTAAACCATCGTCCGCTAATGTTATAACTTAAACCATCGTCCGCTAATGTTATAACTTAAACCATCGTCCTCTAATGTTATAACTTAAACCATCGTCCTCTAATGTTTTAACTTAAACCATCGTCCGCTAATGTTATAACTTAAACCATCGTCCGCTAATGTTATAACTTAAACCATCGTCCGCTAATGTCCGCTAATGTTATAACTTAAACCATCGTCCGGTAATGTTATAACTTAAACCATCGTCCGCTAATGTTATAACTTAAACCATCGTCCGCTAATGTTATAACTTAAGCCATCGTCCGCTAATGTTTTAACTTAAACCATCGTCCGCTAATGTTATAACTTAAACCATCGTCCGCTAATGTTATAACTTAAACCATCGTCCGCTAATGTCCGCTAATGTTACAACTTAAACCATCGTCCTCTAATGTTATAACTTAAACCATCGTCCGCTAATGTTATAATTTAAATCATCGTCCGCTAATGTTATAACTTAAACCATCGTCGTCAAAGAGTTAAAATTTAAACCATCGTCCTCTAATGCTCTATTTTAAGCCATCATCCTCTAATGTTATAACTTAAACTTAACCTAACCTAACCTAACCTAACCAAACTTAACCATCGTCCTCAAATGTTGTATATTAAACTATCGTCTTGAAAGTGTAAATGAAAAAGAAAAAAGAAAAACATGCAGAGTAAGAAATAGATAAGCGAAAGATAGAATAGGAGTCACAGAGAGAGAGAGAGAGAGAAACTCAAATAAGCGGATTTCGGCAAATGAGGTCCCCCCAAACACCTCAGGCATCACGAATCTCCTAAGAAAAATTGCATTTCGTGTAACCACAAATTCACTTAACACTCCCCTTTGCCTCAAATCCGCCAACTCATTGTCCTTAAAATAGCAAAGAATTGACTTATCGACCTTTCAATCTCTACTTATGGCGAAATTATTGAAGAAAATGGATCTCCCGTTCAGTGTTAGTACAGTTTATTAGTTCCAAGAATCAGAAAGAATTCACACAAATTTATTCCTATGAATTCATATCTAAAAAAAAAGAGAGAGTACTCTATATTTTTAATTCAACTAACATCAATGATCAAAATTAGAATTCCCAAGTTAGCTTAAAAAATCAACAGGTCAGTAGAGACAAAGTCATTTTACTAATGTTGTAATAGAGATGATTAGAAACATCTAAACTTCTTAAGTCAGGTCCAGAAATATTGTAGTGTGACCGGGGAGGTGTTCTTCCTGCCACAGTAAAGGTCCAGATAGATTCATTGACAGGTGTAGAGAATGATGTTTACGATCTGCAGTCATTTCGAAATATTTGTAAGCTATACCTGTACCTGCGTTGCTATACCTGTACCTGCGTTGCTATACCTGCTTTGCTATACCTGTACTTATGTTGCTATACCTGTACCTGTGGTGCTATACCTGTACCTGCGTTGCTATACCTGTACCCGCGTTGCTATACCTGTACTTATGTTGCTATACCTGTACCTATGTTGCTCTACCTGTACTTGTGTTGCTATATCTGTGCCTGTGTTGCTATACCTGTACCTGTGTTGCTATACCTGTACTTATGTTGCTATACCTGCACCTGTGTTGCTATACCTGTACCTATGTTGCTCTACCTGTACCTGTGTTGCTATATCTGTGCCTGTGTTGCTATACCTGTACCTGCGTTGCTATACCTGTACCCGCGTTGCTATACCTGTACTTATGTTGCTATACCTGTACCTGTGTTGCTATACCTGTACCTATGTTGCTCTACCTGTACCTGTGTTGCTATATCTGTGCCTGTGTTGCTGTACCTGTGTTGCTATACCTGTACCTATGTTGCTCTACCTGTACCTGTGTTGCTATACCTGTGCCTGTGTTGCTATACCTGTACCTGTATTGCTATACCTGTATTGCTATACCTGTATTGCTATATCTGTGCCTGTGTTGCTATACCTATGTTGCTCTACCTGTGCCTGTGTTGCTATCTGTGCCTGTGTTGCTATACCTGTACCTGTGTTGCTATACCTGTGTTGCTATACCTGTATCTGTGTTGCTATGCCTGTACCAGTGTTGCAATACCTGTGCCTGTATTGCTATACCTGTGCTGCTATACCTGTACCTATGTTGCTATTGTTACGAGTTGGGGATTTAGAATATAGTTATACGTCTACCCAGATCCCAACAGGTAACAACAAAAAAAAAACAAAGACAATCGGACTAAAACAAGGGTAGACAAAGGATGCGAGTTTTTGTTGTATATAATAAAGCACCATAAATTCTTTAACAAAATATTCAGCTTATAAACTACCCTTAACCAAACTTAACCTAAACATGAACAGTATATACATAGTAATAAAACAATAGTGAAGCAATGTGGAGGGGGGAGAGGCAATACAAGATTACAAATACTTAAGTGAGGAGCTGAGATGGCTGACGGGCAAGGCTGAGTATGGTAGAAGACGGTAAATAGTCACTGTGCCGTAGGTTTCCAGGATAGGTGATCCTGTGGTCGCTTCCCAGAGTGAAGTGTCCTCTCCTCGAATTGGAGCTGACAAAGTAGACTGAGGCGGAAGTGACGCAACAACCAGGATATGGAGAAGGGAAACCCGGGAGTGGTAACTAAGACGAGCCATACTCGTGTTTCGTCCCTAGATGGCGTTGCTCGTGGTGCTGGGTAGGTAGATGAAGACAATCGGTGGAGGGGTTCGTAACACACCCCCCCTCCAAAGACCTTCGTAGCGCGGGCGCGAAGGAGGTGATCACCTGGTGCGTCTGGAGAGTAGCTGCTACATTTCCACTGGAGCTCGGGATAAGGAGTCTGCAATCAGGTTTTCCACCCCCTTTATGTGCCGGACTTGTAGATTATAGGGCTGGGTGAGGAGAGCCCAGCGGAGGATTCGCTGGTTGGAGGTCTTGTTGGTTTGGATGAACGTGAGTGGGTTATGGTCGGTGAAGACCAGGGTTGTTTGTGGGCAAGACTGGAGGTAACATTCAAACTTCTTTATTGCCAACACCAGAGCCAGGGCCTCCTTCTCTATGGTCGAGTAGTTGGTCTGATGTTTTTTCAACTTGGCAGAGTAATATGCCACAGGGTGAAGGACATCAGTGGTTGGGTCGGGTTGTAGGAGCACAGCCCCCACTCCGACACCACTAGCGTCGATTTGCAGATGGAAGGGCAAGGTGTAGTCAGGGGGGTGGACTACAGGCTTAGAGGCAAGGAAGGCTTTGAGGCGGTGGAAAGACTGGTCGCACTTCTGGTTCCAGATGTAAGGGACCGCAGAACTGGTAAGGTCTGTGAGGGGTCCGGCCACGCTGGAGAAGTTACTGCAGAACCGACGGTAGTAGCCGCACATCCCCAGGAAGCGCATGAGTTCCTTCCTCGTCCTTGGAGTGGGGAAGGACAAGATGGCTTCAACGTTTGCGTCCTTGGGTCTCACCATACCATGCCCAACGATATGTCCCAGGTAAGTCACCGAGGCCCGGCCAAAAGCAGATTTAGCCAGGTTTATGGTGAATCCAGTCTCTTGCAGTCGTGCAAACAGTATCTCCAAACGCACCAGATGTTCGTCCCAGCTGTCCGACACCACCACCAGGTCATCCAGGTAGGCGAACGTCCCACCTAGGTCTTGAATTAGGAAGTTGATGGCCCTCTGGAATGTGGCCGGAGCATTAGAAAAGCCAAACGCCATAACCAAATATTGAAAAAGACCAAATGGAGTTATAAATGCCGAGATTATTTTTGCCCTATCCGTGAGTCCTACTTGATAATAGCCTTTCAACAGGTCTATGGTACTGATAAATTGGGCACAGCCTATGCTGTCTATTATATCTTCAATCAAAGGTAAAGGGTAGGAGTCAGAGACAGTGACCTGGTTCACTTTACGATAATCTGTACAGAAACGAAAGGTGCCATCGGGTTTTGGAATGAGAAGGCAAGGTGAAGCCCAGGGGGAGGTACTAGGCTCAGCTAAGTTATGCTTTAACAAAAAATCTACCTCCTTTTTCATAATCGATTTTTTTTGTGGACTTAGACGATATGCTGATTGCCTAATGGGTTGTACATCACCTGAGATTAGTTTAATATCATGTTTAAGTATATTGCAAAACCCTGGGAGGTCTGACGTGACTTTAGGAAATGTTGATAATAACTTAGTGAGATCTTTTGCTTGAGATGGATTCAGAACAGAAAAATACTCATCCAAATTGTTGAGTATGTGACTGTTAGCAGGGTTCTCTTTAGGTAGAGGGAAGTCTAAATTCTCCAATAGGTCCATGTCATCTGTCTCCGGCTCCGGCCCTGACAAAACCGTATGCAATACAGGTAGGCTTATAGCCTCTGGGATGTCTTCCTCTGACTGCCTGGAATGGTAAAGTTTCATGAGATTAATGTGAACAAGTTGTGAATCTTTTCTGCGATCAGGAGTATGGACTATATAGTTGAGAGGAGATAGTTTATTAGCAACTATATAGGGACCAGTAAACTTGCTTTTAAGGGGAGAGCCTGGAATGGGTAGAAAGAGTAACACTTTGTCACCTGGAGAAAATGATCTTTTAACTAATTTAGGTTGGGACTTCACCATTTTCTCTTGGACTTTTTTTAAGTTTGACTGAGCAATGGTTCGGACTTCAGTTAATTTGTCCCGTAAAGTGTCAATGTATTGGGAAACTGTTGCGGGCTTAATAGATGGAGTGTCAAACCACTGCTCCTTTACTATTTTAAGGGGTCCCCTAATTTGTCTCCCATATAGTAACTCGAACGGGGAGAATCCCAATGACTCTTGGGGACATTCCCTGATGGCAAAGAGTAATAAGTCTATGCTTTCATCCCATTCCTTTTGGTGTTCTATACAGTATTTTTTTAGCATTGATTTGAAAGTTTGATGGAACCGTTCCAAGCAACCTGGGGATTGTGGGTGGTAAGCCGAAGATGTACAATGGTCCACACAGAGGTCTTTCGTCACCTGTTTGAAAAGATTGCTCGTAAAATTGGTGCCCTGATCGGATTGGATCTCTTTAGGAATGCCCACTGAAGTGAAAAGATGCAAAAGATGTTTGATTACGTTTTTTGAAGTGATGCTTTTAAGGGGAAAAGCCTCAGGATAACGTGTACTGGTATCCATAACTGTGAGCAGGAATTGATTTCCCTTCTTAGTCTTTCGTAATGGGCCCACACAATCCACAACAATCTTTTCAAATGGTGTAGAAAATACTGGGATGGGCTTAATGGGAGCTGCTGGTATACTTTCATTTGGTTTTCCTACCATTTGACAAATATGACAAGATTTTAGGTACTGTGACACATCCTTCCTAAGTCCAGGCCAATAATAGTGTTGGAGGAGCTTTTTATATGTTTTCAGGATTCCCAAATGTCCTGAAATACCATCATGGGCAAGGGCAATTAATGCTGGTCTGACTGAAGCTGGAATTACCACTTGATGTATTTCAAACCACGTGTCTAGATGGGCAAGCTCAGGGGGCCTATAGGCCCTCATCAAAACCCCTTCTTGATAATAAAAACACGGAAGGGTGTTAAAATCTTTACCCTCAACTGCTGCATGATGACGTTTATTCAAAGATGGATCAGATTGTTGGGCTTTAACGAGCTCATCCTTACTAATGGTCTTATTGTACAGATCTTCTGTGGGTAGGAAGATATTGGAGGTGGTTTTAGATGAAGAGGGCCCATTTCGCACACTCTGTGACCGGGTGACAGCACAAGATGGGAAAAGATGAGGAATAGTTTCTTTAAGGTCAGTGGTGGAGTTGACAGGTAAGGGAGAGTCGACTGTCTTTATGTTAGGAACCACTAGATCTCCTACCAAGTCATTACCCAATAATAAATGAATGCCGCACACAGGCATTGGGTCTTTCCTAATGGCTATTTGCACTTCCCCAGTAATCAAGGGACATTGGAGGTGCACTTTAGCTAAAGGATAGGAAGAATGGGACGAGAGATCTGAAATTAGAACACTCATTTGTAAATGCGGTAGATATATCAGGAATGACGTTAAACAGGAGGATAGATTGTGCTGCGCCCGTATCACGTAGTATACGAATAGGGAAAGAACAAGACCCCTCTATGATTGAAATTTTTCCCTCATAGGTGAATGAAGAGAAGAGATCCTGATGGGGTCTTTCCACATTGGCATTTGCTATTGGTTTGGATTTGGGATCCAGGGAACTACTTTTAGCAATTCGACACTTTGGGTGTTTACAAGTCTGGATCGTATGGCCTGGGATTTTACAGTAAGAACAAGTAAGCTTGGTTGCATCGGGGGGAGTAGGTGTGGGACCTTTCGACCTACCACTCACGTTCCCAAGGTTATCATCAGAGGAGGACCTAACATGTCGGGAAGTACCACGTTCTCTACTGCCCAGTGACTCCACCAACAAAGCATACGCATCAGCCAGCTCAGCAGCACGCCCTAAATTAACCTCTCCACGCTCCTCCACATGCTTCAAGATGTGAAATGGTATCTTGCTTTTCCACTCCTCCAGGACTACCAAATTTAACAAATCCTGAAATGTGGAGGTCTCTGTAGCCTCTAACCACTTCTTAAAAAACCTAAGCTTTTCTTGAGCAAACTCAACAAATGTGTGTGAAAATGGTTTGGTTAGTTTACGAAACTTCTGCCGGTATCCATCTGGCGTGATAGCATAAGAGGTGAGGATATTCTTTTTTACGTTATCATAGTCATCAGTCTGGCCTAAACAGTTATAAACTCTACGAGCCTTACCATATAATTTAGGAACTAACACTGACACCCACTGGTCCTTTGGCCACTCATTCTTCGCGGCTATTTTCTCAAAAGTCCTAAATGACCCGTCCATATCGGATTCATCAAACCCGGGAACAAGGGAAGAAGCAGTAGCAGGGTTAAAAGCAGCGAGTTTCTCTCTTAATGCCACTTTTGATTTAAACTCCGATGTTAAAGTGACTTCTGTCTCTCTCACCTGTAGTTCTTTCAGTTTAACCGCCTGCACCAACTTGGCCTGTTCCATCCTTTCCTCATGCTCCAACTTGGCCTGTTCCGACATTCCCTCATGCTCCAACTTGGCCTGTTCCAACCTTCCCTCATGCTCCAACTTGGCCTGTTCCGACCTTCCCTCATGCTCCAACTTGTACTCCAACTTGGCCTGTTCCAACTTGGCCTGTTCCAACTTTTCCTCCTGCTCCAACTTGGCCTGTTCCAACTCGAGTTCTTTCATTTTGATTTGGAACTCGAACCTAGCTCGTTCTAGTTCTATGGCGCCTATTCGTTGTGTTTCTTCTTGAGGGCTAGCCAGACCTGAGGCAACTTCTGAGTGAGGAGGGGTGGTGGATAGTGGTTGAAGTTTCTTGGACATGGGCGTTAATCTGTCAACAGCGGATTCTTTTAAAACTTCTTGTTGAACCAACACTTCAATCACATGATTTTTTAACATTTCCTTAGTCAGTTGCTGTGAAAATGGGATATTGTAATAGTTGGCTATTTCTTTCCATTCTTTCTTCAGGATATTAACACGTAATTTAGCTACGGAAGGATTTTCAATAAAATCCTGAAGATCAAAACCTGAGGTGGCCATTGTTAAGAAATATAGGATAAATTAACTAATGGTCAAAAGCTAAGATAAGTGGATAACCCTAGAAAATATCACGGCAGTGGATAACCAGAAAGTCCCGGAAACTAACCAAGTTATATCTAGGGAAATTA
The DNA here is from genome assembly GCA_958450375.1 of Homarus gammarus. NCBI lineage: Eukaryota > Metazoa > Arthropoda > Malacostraca > Decapoda > Nephropidae > Homarus > Homarus gammarus. The sequence continues at coordinate 10,445 of CAUDMG010001040.1, forward strand.
CACTTATGATTATTGTTCTTCCGAGAAGATCCTTAGATAAGGACAAGAGACTTGAAAGAGGTAGGGCGTATTACGGCATTAATATAAAGATCCGGATTAACAACCCTGATATACTTGAAAGAGGTAGGGCGTATGACGGCATTAATATAAAGATCCGGATTAACAACCCTGATATACTTGAAAGAGGTAGGGCGTATTACGGCATTAATATAAAGATCCGGATTAACAGCCCTGAATGAGATAATGAGAAGAACAATAATGGAGGCTTTATAATTATGGGGTCCTGGTAGAGCGGGGCGTCCCAAGATATCACTTCACTCTAAACTAGTAACTATGGAACAGCCTACTCTGGAGTGAGGGTACGGCATAAACAGATCCGGATTCTTCCCTACACTCGATAAGACTTACCACACGACTGCCACGTGTAATAACAGGTAAGCCTTATGACACTTGGAACCTATTATCCTACGTCTGTCACTCTTACTGTACGATAATACCAATATATGCACACACATATGAAGGAAACTTTAAACCACCGTAAAGCAATTGTAAACAGAAGTGACTGGGAGGGGTAATTAACACTGAGTAACAAGGGAGGAAGGAATATGGTACTTAAAGTCGTGTCCTGTCACGGTCGCCATTTGTTACGAGTTGGGGATTTAGAATATAGTTATACGTCTACCCAGATCCCAACAGGTAACAACAAAAAAAAAAACAAAGACAATCGGACTAAAAAAAGGGTAGACAAAGGATGCGAGTTTTTGTTGTATATAATAAAGTACCATAAATTCCTTAACAAAATATTCAGCTTATAAACTACCCTTAACCAAACTTAACCTAAACATGAACAGTATATACATAGTAATAAAACATAAAACAATAGTGAAGCAATGTGGAGGGGGGAGAGGCAATACAAGATTACAAATACTTAAGTGAGGAGCTGAGATGGCTGACGGGCAAGGCTGAGTATGGTAGAAGACGGTAAATAGTCACTGTGCCGTAGGTTTCCAGGATAGGTGATCCTGTGGTCGCTTCCCAGAGTGAAGTGTCCTCTCCTCGAATTGGAGCTGACAAAGTAGACTGAGGCGGAAGTGACGCAACAACCAGGATATGGAGAAGGGAAACCCGGGAGTGGTAACTAAGACGAGCCATACTCGTGTTTCGTCCCTAGATGGCGTTGCTCGTGGTGCTGGGTAGGTAGATGAAGACAATCGGTGGAGGGGTTCGTAACACTATATTTGTACTTGTGTTGCTATACCTGCAC
>CAUDMG010001041.1:0-5000 GCA_958450375.1 Homarus gammarus
ACAACAGCTAAGTGTACCAACCCGTTCAGTCCCTTGATAGACGAATTGGACGTTAGTACAGTCAGGGACAGGGATGACAAGGAAGGTATAAAAACTTTAATTGTTGGTGACTCACAGGTAAGGTACATGGACAGGGCCTTTTGTGGTAAAAACAAAAATAGGATGAGGGTGTGTTTGCCAGGAGCTGGGGTGGGGGATATAATTGACAGGATGGACAATATCTTGTCTGGTAATGGGAACAAACCCATTATCTGCCTCAGTGCAGGAGGCAATGATATTGGCCGGTGTAGGAGCGAGGAGCTTCTTGATAAGTTTAAGGCAGCCATAGATCGTATTAGGACTAAGGGAGGGATCCCTATCATATGCGGTGTCCTGCCTAGAAGGAGAGTTGGCAGTGAATGGTTGTCAAGGGCAGTTGGTGTTAACGACCGTCTTGACAGATATTGCAAGTCAATATCAGTCCCATTCATTGACAACTGGGACAACTTCTATGGCAGAAGGGACCTTTATGCTAGGGATGGGGTGCACCTGTCTAGGGATGGAGTAGCAACCCTGGCTGGGGCTCTAGAGGGGGCAGTTCAAAAGATATCGAAGTCTTTAAACTGCTAAGAGAACATAGGGGCACGGGGGTGGAGGAGACTGCAGTGGGAGCGGGTAAACAAGGCGAAAGATTACAGGGAAATAGTGTTAGGAATGATGACATAACTAAATTAGACAGGGAGTTTAAAACTAAACGCGGTAAGGGAAGGACTCAGAACACGACTAACTTAAATGTATATTACGCGAACAGTAGAAGTATGAGAAACAAAATGGATGATATTAGGGCCTTGGTATGTACCGAAGAAATCGATATAATTGCATTCACTGAAACATGGATCAACCTAGACACACGTGAATTATCAGTCGAATACCAAATTGCGGGTTACAAACTGTTCCATACCGATAGGCAGACCAGGAAAGGAGGCGGAGTAGCAATCTATGTTAGGGATAACCTGAAGTGTGAAATAAATAAGGAAATAAAAACTGAGAGGAATACAGAAACAATTTGGATAGAATTAAGCGACGGTCGGGAAAAATTAATCACAGGAGTAATATATAGACCCCCCAATCTTGACAGAGTCAATGAGCGACTTATCTGGGATGAAATGCGCAGGGCTTCCATACACAACAAAGTCTGTATAGTAGGCGACTTTAACCTTGGCCAAATAGATTGGACCGACCTTACGGGAAACTCAGGATCAGAGGATTTTCTCGAGACGATCCAGGACTGTTTCCTAAGTCAACATATAACCGAACCCACACGGGGTAATAATATATTGGATTTAGTTTTGTCAAACAGAGAAAACCTCATTAGCAATGTCGAGGTAGGGAACGAACTTGCAAACAGCGATCACAAAGAAATTCGATTCCAGTTAGATTTTCAGGGCAGACGTAAGGAAAATTCCACTAAAGTACCAGATTTCAGAAGGGCAAACTTTGACAGTTTAAAGAGGCAGCTGAGAGAGGGGGTGTCGCGCTTGGCCGTGAACCTGACAGATGACACCGACCTGATAACGAGATCTGAGATTGCCGAGTTCCACGACAATTTAAATAGTGAGTTACTTAATGCACAAAGGCAGAACATACCATACAAAAAACTCAGATCAAACAACAATGACCCTAAATGGATAAATAATTATTTAAAGAACATCATTGGCCAAAGGAAGGCTATAGGTAGAAGGATAAATCGTGGCGAAATTCACCTCCGGGACTATTATAGAGTATTGGCGAGTAGGGTTAAAACCGAGATAAGGAAAGCAAAGAGGAATAATGAGGTAAGGATAGCAAGGGAGGCAAAGACAAACCCCAAAGGATTCTACCAAATGTACCAAACTAAAACACGAGAAAAGATTGGACCAATACGGTCAGACTCCGGCGAGCTCACTGATAACGACGGAGAAATGAGCAATAATTTGAATAAATATTTTTCAACAGTTTTCACCAGCGAAAATTTAAACATGATACCCGAGGCACCGACTCTATTCAGAGATAGTGAAGAAAACAAATTAAGTGAGATAGTAGTGACTAGTAACGATGTTAGTAAGCAAGTAGACAAACTAAAGCCTAATAAGTCACCTGGTCCCGATGAGGTATTTGCCAGAGTATTAAAGGAATGTAAGGAAGAGCTTAGTATGCCCTTAGCAAAGTTGTTTAACATGTCCTTAAAAACAGGTGTAGTACCAGAATCCTGGAGGATAGCGAATGTAATACCGATCTTCAAGAAGGGGGATAGATCACTATCCTCTAACTACCGCCCAATCAGTCTAACATCAATAGTAGGCAAATTACTGGAAGCAAGCATTTCAAACTCTATTCGAAATCACCTGGAGAAGCACAGATTGATCAATGATTCCCAGCATGGCTTCACAAGCGGACGTTCTTGCCTAACTAATCTATTAACATTCTTTTCATCAGTTTTCGAATCAGTGGACGAGGGGCACAATTATGATGTGGTATATCTCGACTTTAGCAAAGCCTTCGACTGAGTACCCCACGAAAGACTAATTAGAAAGGTAGAAGCCCATGGCATCAAAGGTGACATCCTTAAATGGATTAGGGCGTGGTTACAGGACAGGAAACAGCGAGTGAGCATTAACGGCACTAAGTCCCATTGGAGCAACGTCACAAGTGGAGTTCCCCAAGGCTCAGTACTTGGACCATTATTGTTTATTATATACATAAACGACATAGATATCGGCATAGACAGCAACATAAGTAAATTTGCTGATGATACTAAAATAGGACGTGTTATCAAATCTGACGAGGACTCGGCAAAACTACAGGCGGATCTAAACAAATTTTTCGAATGGTCTGAAAAATGGCAAATGAAATTCAACATTGACAAATGTAAAGTACTCAGTATAGGAAATGTAAACAGGGAAACCAGATACCAGATGAACAACGATGCCATAGAGAAATCCGACTGCGAGAGAGATTTAGGAGTAATGATAAGTAGGAACCTTAAGCCAAGTAAACAATGTGTTTTTGCTCGAAACAAGGCTAATAAAGTACTTGGGTTCATACAAAGGAGTGTTAGTTACAAGACTAGCGAGGTCATCCTAAAACTGTATCTTGCTCTTGTGAGACCACACCTGGATTACGCAGTCCAGTTCTGGTCACCGTATTACAGAATGGATATAGAATCCTTGGAAAGAATTCAGAGGAGAATGACAAGACTAATCCCGGGTATCAGGAACCTTGAGTATAGAGACAGGTTAAAGCATCTTAATTTGCACTCCCTTGAGAGACGTAGAGCGAGGGGCGACCTGATAGAGGTGTATAAATGGAAGGCAGGGCTAAACAAAGGGGACATTACAAAGGTACTCAAATTATCCAACCAGGAGCGAACTCGTAACAATGGTTTTAAATTGGACAAATTTAGATTTAGGCGTGAAATAGGTAAACACTGGTTTGGAAACAGAGTAGTGGATGAATGGAACAAGTTACCAAATATCATCATTAACTCGAATACGCTGAATTGCTTCAAACATAGGTTGGATGCTCATATGAGCAATAGGGGTTGGGTGTAAACGGGACTGCCCAGTATGGGCCAATAGGCCCGCTGCAGTTTCCTCCATTCTTATGTTCTTATGTTCTTATAAGAAAATATGGAGTCTGCAATAGGCCGGTTGGCCTGTGCATGGCAGCTCCTGTTGAGAGTTACTACCACTCTATCATCCATGAATCTATCTAGCCTCCTTTTAAAACTTTCCAGCGTTCCAGCACTTCCTACAAAGTTGCTAAGCTTGTTCCACTTGTCCACCATCCTATTTGTGAACCAGTTCCTTCCTATCTCCCTCCTGAAATTCAACACCAGCAAGTGCAGCGTACTTAATATTGGAAGAACAAATACTTATAATGTATACAGCCTGAACAACATCAACCTAGAGAAGTCGACTTGTGAAAGAGACCTAGGGGTACTTGTAAGCCCGGACCTACAGCCTAGAAAACAGTGCGTTAATGTTCGAAATAAGGCAAACAGAGTATTGGGTTTTATATCTAGAAGTGTAAGTACAAGAGTGCAGAGGTCTTATTGCAACTATATCTTGCGCTAGTTAGGCCGCACCTCGATTATGCGGTTCAGTTCTGGTGCCCCTATTATAGAATGGATATAAATTCACTAGAGTCGGTGCAGCGAAGAATGACAAAAATGATTCAGGGACTTAGAAACCTTCCATATCAGGATAGGTTAAAGAAACTTAACTTGCATTCCCTAGAAAGACGAAGAGTGCGGGGAGATATGATAGAACTTAAATCCGTTGCTACAAGTCCTATCCTGCTCGGATATTATAAGAACTTTATCTATATCACCTTTATTGATTTATTTCACCCAATTAAATACTTCTATCATATCTCCCCGCATTCTTCGTCTTTCTAGGGAATGCAAGTTTAGTTTCTTTAACCTATCTTGATATGGTAGGTTTCTAAGTCCCGGAATCATTTTCGTCATTCTTCGCTGCACCGACTCCAGGTGCTTGACGCCCACTCAACTCACTCACTACGACCATCTACAAGATTATGTTTAGATACACGCCCTCTGCTTATAGGATACACGTCTGAAGCTCACTATTGCGATGCGCATAGCTCACTTAAACACTATTATTGATATTTAAATTTAACGCACACACACACACACACACACACACACACACACCACCTATAGAAAGATACAAAACACGAATGGCTTAGAGCCCTGAATATATTTATTTACATTCATGCATGTTACTAGTACAAACCCTTAGGACATACACAGGCAGTATATATATCTACACTCAATCTAGTCCTTGCACACATACACCTCTGCATAAACGTAAACTACAATGCAAATACACATAACCTTCAATGCACTCACAGACATTCCGTGCACCAACAAATGACCGACAAAACAAAATACTCATAATCACACAGACCTCAAAAGCATACAGCTCCAGGAAGAAACACACAGTGTATAACAGAACAGC
>CAUDMG010001041.1:7500-11060 GCA_958450375.1 Homarus gammarus
TAAGCATATGGATTATGGAGTATTTTATGGTTCTATAGCTTGTGTACAATATGCATGTCAGAACATGAACATGAACAGGCTCTCCGTGTGGGACAGTTTAATTCTTGTCTTGACTTGTACCAAGCGTGAGGATAAGGCGCCCGGCTCACTCTCCTTCTAGATATCATAGAGGGTGGTTTGCTCTCATTGCACTTGCACCTACTCTACCAGACGAATTCTACATTTTAATTATTGTAAGTAGGGCATATTGATTGTCGCAGTTACTTATATCATTGTATAAAACATTATGTTCTAAGAAATTATTATGTTATTTCTGTTACAGCATTTTTGATAAACAAATTGATATTTTTTGAAACAACAATTGAATTATGAAACATTGAAATATTTTTCTATTTGTCAGATAGTGTGAAGATGTCAAAATTGAAGACAAGTTGTCAACCCACTTGAGCCTGCTAGTTGGTAAAGGGAAGGAGCTTCCTGTATCAGAACTTCCAACAGTGAGAGACATGCTAAGATTAGGGTTACTCCTTCGAGAAAAAAATGCAAAGGACAGAAGGAACTATACAGATAAAGAACTCATAAATGACATGATAGTCCCTCTTCTGCATCAATGGACAAAAGCTAATGCACTATTCAAACCACCTGTGATTAATCAGTGTCGAACTATTGAGCTAAAACTAACGAAATTATGGCACAAAGCAGTTGAAACATCACTTGGTAAAGGAAACTTGGCCAGGAAAAATGAATTTCTGCACACACTTGATACTCTGTTTGACATTTTGACCTGCAAGTGCTCCATACAATTATGTTCTGAATCCAACTGTTCTCACTCAGGTAAGAGAGAAAATAATTCCCACATTGATTGTGGTTGTCCTCGTGAAAAGAAGATCCCTGTTTTAGAGCTTGAATTTATAAAGGCACAGAGGACAAAGGCAGAAGGCCAAGGAAGTATGCAAATGGGTTCAATAGATTATTCAGAAACAAAGAAGCAGATTGCTAATGCCAAGAAGAGAGAACAAATCCGAGAGAGGGAACAAAAGAAGAAAATGAAGAGTGAAGAAGCCATCCAAAGAGAGGAAGAGCTGTGTCAAGATGTTTATCACTTCTTTGATAGTTCTTCTGATGAACAGGAAGCAACATCAGATGATAGTTCCAAAGAGCCATCAGAACCTTTACCAAAGAAAATGAAATACAATACAAGAAATATTTCAAACATTGCTTTAGCTAGTATTCGCCACCATGCTGGACTTCGTGAGGCTGCAGAAATTGCAACTGCCGCTTGGATAGATGCAGGCCTCATCAGCCGAGAGGATGTATCTTTGGTGATAGATCATAATAAAATTAGAAGAGCACAAGAAAAAATAATGAAGGAAATATCCGATCAGCATGAAAAAGATTTAAGCGAGGGAGGGCTCTCCTGTCTTTTGTTTGATGGAAGAATAGATGACACAAAAGTTTTGCTAGAAGTAGAGGGAGTGAACAGAAAGTTTCCAGGTCTCATCAAAGAAGAACACTACTCTGTCTGTTCTGAGCCTGGTGGTCGGTTTTGTTTCACTTTGCTCCCGAAACTGAAGTAGAAGGGAAGAAACATGCAGAGGTCATTGCTGATCATATTTTATGTTGGGTTCAGGAGAGAGGACTTGGCAGTTCACTGCAGGCTGTTGGTGGAGATTCAACTGCAGTGAACACCGGATGGCAGGGGGGTGTAATGACGCATTTAGAGAAAAAACTAGGAAGAAGACTTGTTTGGATTGTATGTGATTTACATACAGGCGAGCTACCTCTTCGTCATCTCATCCAGGAACTTGATGGTCCTACAAAGAGCAACAACAAGTGGTCAGGTCCCCTTGGCATCATGCTGGATGAAGCAACACAACTAGAAATAAATACAACCTTTCCAAAGGTCGAAGTTGGCCCTCCCCTTCCGGCGTTGTCTGAAGGAGTCATCAAAGATCTCAGCACAGATCAATCCTATGCTTATCGTATTGCCCAAGCAATAAGATCAGGAGAAGTGCCTCAGTCATTGGCTCTCTTGGAGATTGGACCTGTCAGTCACAGCCGTTGGTTAACTACAGCTCTTCGTTTCTGCAGGATTTGGATTTCCAAACACGAATTGAAGGGCAAAGTGCTGAAGAATTTGAGGTTAATTGTTGAATTTATTATTGGAGTTTATCTTCCCCAGTGGTTTAGTGTAAAACTTAATCCTATGTGGGTGGATGGGCCCAATCACCTTTTGTTTCAATTGCAGCTAGTAAGAACACAGAGGAAGGTAGTGAGGGACATCGTGTTACCTGTGGCAAGAAGGTCCTCTTGGTATGCTCGATCAGAAGCAGTTTTGCAAGCAATGTACCAATCTCCGAACCGAGGCTGCAGAAGTTATTCTAAAGATTAGAGGAACGCTAATAGATGACGACCAGTTGGGAGACTGTTCGTTTCATTCAAGAAAAGTTCCCCCAATAAACGTCAATGCCACCAAATTGTCAGAATTGGTTGACTTGAGTTTGGAAGTCTTAGAGCCACCATTGACAACAAGTCTAACTAGCCAAGAATTGAGAAACCTTAAAGAGACTCCAATGCAGGTGCCGGAGTGGCCTTCCCACACTCAAAGTGTGGAGAGATGTGTGAAAATGGTCACAGAAGCAGCGGGCCATGTTTACAGCCACGAGAGGCGAGAAGGTTACATCAAAGCACAAATAGCAAGCAGACTACTGATGACAAGAAACCAAAGCAAAGAGAGTATGAAGGCATTGGTTACTTTCAAATAGACTACGGATAATAAAATATAATAATTTGAAACTTGAAACAGTAACATGTGTGCAAACGCTGGTTATGTTATAAATTCACAAATATGCACATTTAAAAATCCATTTGATGTAGGTAGGACTTATTATAAAGAAAAATTTATGCCAGAATATTGTTTTGCATGCTTAAAGACTACAATAAATTGCTACCAAATTACTCGATTTTCAATTAAGCCAGTTCACCCCCTAAATTGACACACCCTAATGCGCACCTCTTAACTTGAACTTAAAACACTACTCTGGGGAATAAAAGTTATACATGATATAGAAATTATTGGAAACTCAGGCAACATTAAATTTGAAGTATTAAGAAATGTTGCTTGCACACATGAAACAGGCCTTAAGGGCTTCCACAAAATAATATCCGTCACTGAGGAAGTGGTAATAAAAAATAAAAAATTAAACACTCTACAATGAATAGGCCTTAAGGGCTTTCAACAAAATTATATCACCCCAACAGATGCACTCTTCCTAACCTAACTTAAACACTACTCTGGGGAACAAAGGATATACCTGAGATCAGAATTATGGAGAAAATTTAGATGCATTAAAAGAATCAACCCCAGTATCACTCTAGTTCCACTTAATGACACAAACATTCAAAAAACACTACTATCAAAATTATTTAAGAAATATTAAACTACACACGTCAAGATAATATCAGTCTGAGAAATGGTATTAACTACACCCGTAATAAGGGAGATAAAATGTCCCTCAAGGTATCTCCCTAGAGTCCCCCTAGACAGTGGTGTGGCTTCG
>CAUDMG010001042.1:0-45000 GCA_958450375.1 Homarus gammarus
AAAAATTTTCCAAAATTTCCAAAATTTTCCAAAATTTTCCAAAAATTTTCCAAAATTTTCCAAAAATTTTCCAAAATTTTCCAAAATTTTCCAAAATTTTCCAAAAATTTTCCAAAATTTTCCAAAAATTTCCAAAATTTTCCAAAAATTTTCCAAAATTTTCCAAAATTTTCAAAATTTTCCAAAATTTTCCAAAATTTTCCAAAAATTTTCCAAAATTTTCCAAAAATTTTCCAAAATTTTCCAAAAATTTCCAAAATTTTCCAAAAATTTTCCAAAATTTTCCAAAAATTTTCCAAAATTTTCCAAAATTTTCCAAAATTTTCCAAAATTTCCAAAAATTTTCCAAAAATTTTCCAAAATTTTCCAAAATTTTCCAAAATTTTCCAAAAATTTTCCAAAATTTTCCAAAATTTTCAAAATTTTCCAAAATTTCCAAATTTTCCAAAATTTTCCAAAAATTTTCCAAAAATTTTCCAAAATTTTCCAAATTTTCCAAAATTTCCAAAATTTTCCAAAATTTTCCAAAAATTTTCCAAAATTTTCCAAAAATTTTCCAAAATTTTCCAAAAATTTTCCAAAATTTTCCAAAATTTTCCAAAATTTTTCCAAAATTTTCCAAAAATTTTCCAAAAATTTCCAAATTTTCCAAAATTTCCAAAATTTTCCAAAATCAAATTTTTCCAAAATTTTCCAAAAATTTTCCAAAATTTTCCAAAAATTTCCAAAATTTTCCAAAAATTTCAAAAATTTCCCAAATTTTCCAAAAATTTCCCTAATTTTCCAAAAATTTCCCAAATTTTCCAAAATTTCCCAAAATTTTCCAAAAATTTCCCAAAATTTTCCAAAATTTTCCAAAATTTTCCAAATTTTCCAAAATTTTCCAAAATTTTCCAAAATTTTCCAAAAATTTTCCAAAATTTTCCAAAAATTTTCCAAAATTTTCCAAAATTTTCCAAAATTTTCCAAAATTTTCCAAAATTTTCCAAAATTTTCCAAAATTTTCCAAAATTTTCCAAAATTTTCCAAAAATTTTCCAAAAATTTTCCAAAAATTTTCCAAAAATTTTCCAAAATTTTCCAAAATTTTCCAAATTTTTCCAAAATTTTCCCAAATTTTCCGAAAATTTTCCAAAATTTTCCAAAAATTTTCCAAAATTTTCCAAAAATTTTCCATAATTTTCCAAAAATTTTCCAAAATTTTCCAAAAATTTTCCAAAAATTTTCCAAAATTTTCCAAAATTTTCCAAAAATTTTCCAAAATTTTCCAAAAATTTTACAAAATTTTTCCAAAATTTTCCAAAAATTTTCCAAAATTTTCCAAAAATTTTCCAAAATTTTCCAAAATTTTCCAAAATTTCCAAAAATTTTCCAAAAATTTTCCAAAATTTTCCGAAATTTTTCCAAAAATTTTCCAAAAATTTTCCAAAAATTTCCAAAAATTTTCCAAAAATTTTCCAAAATTTTCCAAAAATTTTCCAAACATTTTCCAAAATTTTCCAAAATTTTCCAAAATTTTCCAAAAATTTTCCAAAAATTTTCCAAAATTTTCCAAAATTTTCCAAAAATTTTCCAAAATTTTCCAAAAATTTTCCAAAATTTTCCAAAAATTTTCCAAAATTTTCCAAAAATTTTCCAAAAATCTTCCAAAATTTTCAAAAAATTTTCCAAAATTTTCCAAAATTTTCCAAAATTTTCCAAAATTTTCCAAAATTTTCCAAAATTTTCCAAAATTTTCCAAAATTTTCCAAAATTTTCCAAAATTTCCAAACTTTTCCAAAAATTTCCAAAAATTTTCCAAAAATTTCCAAAATTTTCCAAAAATTTTCCAAAAATCTTCCAAAATTTTCCAAAAATTTTCCAAAATTTTCCAAAAATTTTCCAAAATTTTCCAAAAATTTTCCAAAATTTTCCAAAAATTTTCCAAAAATTTTCCAAAATTTTCCAAAAATTTTCCAAAATTTCCAAAATTTTCCAAAATTTTCCAAAAATTTTCCAAAAATTTTCCAAGATTTTCCAAAATTTTTCCAAAATTTTCCAAAAATTTTCCAAAAATTTTCCAAAAATTTCCAAAATTTTCCAAAAAATTTCCAAAATTTTCCAAAAATTTTCCAAAATTTTCAAATATTTTCCAAAATTTTCCAAAATTTTCCAAAATTTTCCAAAAATTTCCAAAATTTTCCAAAAATTTCCAAAAATTTTCCAAAATTTTCAAAAATTTTCCACATTTTTCCCAAAAATTTCCAAAATTTTCCAAAAATTTTCCAAAATTTTTCAAAAATTTTCCAAAATTTTCCAAAAATTTTCCAAAATTTTCCAAAAATTTTCCAAAATTTTCCAAAAATTTTCCAAAATTTTCCAAAAATTTTCCAAAATTTTCCAAAAATTTTCCAAAATTTTCCAAAAATTTTCCAAAATTTTGCAAAAATTTTCCAAAAATTTTCCAAAAATTTCCCAAATTTTTCCAAAATTTTCCGAAATTTTCCAAAATTTTCCAAAATTTTCCAAAATTTTCCAAAATTTTCCAAAATTTCCAAAATTTTCCAAAAATTTTCCAAAATTTTCCAAAAATTTTCCAAAATTTTCCAAAATTTTCCAAAATTTTCCAAAAATTTTCCAAAATTTTCCAAAAATTTTCCAAAATTTTCCAAAAATTTTCCAAAATTTTCCAAAATTTTCCAAAATTTTCCAAAAATTTTCCAAAATTTTCCAAAAATTTTCCAAAATTTTCCAAAAATTTTCCAAAATTTTCCAAAATTTTCCAAAATTTTCCAAAAATTTTCCAAAATTTTCCAAAAATTTTCCAAAATTTTCCAAAAATTTTCCAAAAATTTTCCAAAAATTTTCCAAAATTTTCCAAAATTTTCCAAAATTTTCCAAAAATTTTCCAAAATTTTCCAAAATTTCCAAAAATTTTCCAAAAATTTTCCAAAATTTTCCAAAATTTTCCAAAATTTTCCAAAAATTTTCCAAAAATTTTCCAAAATTTTCCAAAATTTCCAAAAATTTTCCAAAATTTTCCAAAAATTTTCCAAAATTTTCCAAAATTTTCCAAAAATTTTCCAAAATTTTCCAAAATTTCCAAAATTTTCCAAAATTTTCCAAAAATTTTCCAAAATTTTCCAAAAATTTTCCAAAATTTTCAAAAAATTTTCCAAAATTTTCCAAAAATTTTCCAAAATTTTCCGAAATTTTCCGAAATTTTTCCAAAATTTTCCAAAAATTTTTGAAAAATCTGGGGAAATTTTGGAAAATCTGGGGAAATTTCTGAAAAATCTAGGGAATTTTTTGGAAAATCTAGGGAAATTTTTGGAAAATCTGGGAAATTTCCAAAAATTTTCCAAAAATTTTCAAAAATTTTCCCAGATTTTCCAAAAATTTCCCTAGATTTTCCAAAAATTTCCCTAGATTTTACAGAAATTTCCCCAGATTTTCCAAAAATTCCCCTAGAATTTTCAGAAATTTCTCTAGATTTTCGCAAAATTTTCCGAAAATTTTCCAAATTTTCCAAAATTTTCCAAAAATTTTCCAAAATTTTCCAAAAATTTTCCAAAATTTTCCAAAAATTTTCCAAAATTTTCCGAAATTTTCCAAAATTTTCCAAAATTTTCCAAAATTTTCCAAAAATTTTCCAAAATTTTCCAAAATTTTCCAAAATTTTCCAAAAATTTTCCAAAAATTTTCCAAAAATTTTCCAAAAATTTCCAAAATTTTCCAAAATTTTCCAAAATTTTCCAAAATTTTCCAAAATTTTCCAAAATTTTCCAAAATTTTCCAAAAATTTTCCAAAATTTTCCAAAATTTTCCAAAATTTTCCAAAAATTTTCAGAAAATTTCCAAAAATTTTCCAAAATTTTTCCAAAATTTTCCCAAATTTTCCGAAAATTTTCCAAAATTTTCCAAAATTTTCCAAAATTTTCCAAAATTTTCCGAAAATTTTCCAAAATTTTCCAAAATTTTCCAAAATTTTCCAAAATTTTCCAAAAATTTTCCAAAATTTTCCAAAATTTTCCAAAATTTTCCAAAAATTTTTCAAAAATTTTCCAAAAATTTTCCAAAAATTTTCCAAAATTTTCCAAAAATTTTCCAAAATTTTCCAAAAATTTTCCAAAATTTTCCAAAAATTTTCCAAAATTTTCCAAAAATTTTCCAAAATTTTCCAAAATTTTCCAAAAATTTTCCAAAATTTTCCAAAAATTTTCCAAAATTTTCCAAAAATTTTCCAAAATTTTCCAAAAATTTTCCAAAATTTTCCAAAAATTTTCCAAAATTTTCCAAAAATTTTCCAAAAATTTTCCAAAATTTTCCAAAAATTTTCCAAAATTTTCCAAAAATTTTCCAAAATTTTCCAAAAATTTTCCAAAATTTTCCAAAAATTTTCCAAAATTTTCCAAAAATTTTCCAAAATTTTCCAAAATTTTCCGAAAATTTTCCAAATTTTCCAAAAATTTTCCAAAATTTTCCAAAAATTTTCCAAAATTTTCCAAAAATTTTCAAAAATTTTCCAAAAATTTTCCAAAATTTTCCAAAAATTTTCCAAAATTTTCCAAAAATTTTCCAAAATTTTCCAAAAATTTTCCAAAATTTATTTTCCAAAAATTTTCCAAAATTTTCCAAAAATTTTCCAAAATTTTCCAAAATTTTCCAAAATTTTCCAAAATTTTCCAAAAATTTTCCAAAATTTTCCAAAAATTTTCCAAAATTTTCCAAAAATTTCCAAAAATTTCCAAAAATTTCCAAAAATTTCTAAAATTTTCCAATATTTTTCCAAACTTTTCCAAAAAATTTCAAAAATTTTCCAAAATTTTCCAAAAATTTCCAAAAATTGTCCAAACTTTTCCAAAAAATTTCAAAAATTTTCCAAAATTTTCAAAAATTTTCCAAAATTTTCCAAAAAATTTCCAAAATTTTCCAAAAATTTTCCAAAATTTTCCAAAAATTGTCCAAAATTTTCCAAAAATTGTCCAAAATTTTCCAAAAATTTTCCAAAATTTTCCAAAAATTTTCCAAAATTTTCCAAAAATTTTCCAAAATTTTCCAAAAATTTTCCAAAATTTTCCAAAAATTTTCCAAAATTTTCCAAAAATTATGCAAAATTTTCCAAAAATTTTCCAAAATTTCCAAAAATTTTCCAAAATTTTCCAAAAATTTTCCAAAATTTTCCAAAAATTTTCCAAAATTTTCAAAAAATTGTCCAAAATTTGCCAAAAATTGTCCAAAATTTTCCAAAAATTTCCAAAATTTTCCAAAAATTTTCCAAAATTTTCCAAAAATTTTCCAAAATTTTCCAAAAATTTTCCAAAATTTTCCAAAAATTTTCCAAAATTTTCCAAAAATTTTCCAAAATTTTCCAAAAATTTTCCAAAATTTTCC
This sequence comes from Homarus gammarus, assembly GCA_958450375.1. NCBI lineage: Eukaryota > Metazoa > Arthropoda > Malacostraca > Decapoda > Nephropidae > Homarus > Homarus gammarus. The sequence continues at coordinate 5,373 of CAUDMG010001042.1, forward strand.
AAAAATTTTCCAAAATTTTCCAAAAATTTTCCAAAAATTTTCCAAAAATTTTCCGAAATTTTCCAAAATTTTCCGAAATTTTTCCAAAATTTTGCAAAATTTTCCAAAATTCTCCAAAAATTTTCCAAAAATTTTCCGAAAATTTTCCAAAATTTTCCAAAATTTTCCAAAAATTTTCCAAAATTTTCCAAAAATTTTCCAAAAATTTTCCAAAAATTTTCCAAAATTTTCCAAAATATTCCAAAAATTTTCCAAAATTTTCCAAAAATTTTCCAAAATTTTCCAAAAATTTTCCAAAAATTTTCCGAAATTTTCCAAAATGTTCCGAAATTTTTCCAAAATATTCCAAAAATTTTCAAAAATTTTCCAAAAATTTTCCAAAATTTTCAAAAAATTTTCCAAAATTTTCCAAAAATTTTCCAAAATTTTCCGAAATTTTCCGAAATTTTTCCAAAATTTTCCAAAAATTTTTGAAAAATCTGGGGAAATTTTTGGAAAATCTGGGAAATTTCTGAAAAATCTAGGAATTTTTGGAAAATCTAGGGAAATTTTTGGAAAATCTGGGAAATTTCCAAAAATTTTCCAAAAATTTCCAAAAATTTTCCAAAAATTTCAAAAATTTCCCCAGATTTTCCAAAAATTTCCCTAGATTTTCCAAAAATTTCCCAGATTTTACAGAAATTTCCCCAGATTTTCCAAAAATTTCCCTAGAATTTTCAGAAATTTCTCATAGATTTTCGCAAATTTTTCCGAAAATTTTCCGAAATTTTTCCAAAATTTTCCAAAAATTTTCCAAAATTTTCCAAAAATTTTCCAATAATTTTCCGAAATTTTCCAAAATTTTCCGAAATTTTCCAAAATTTTCCAATAATTTTCCAAAATTTTCCAAAATTTTCCAAAATTTTCCAAAATTTTCCAAAAATTTTCCAAAATTTTCCAAAATTTTTCCAAAATTTTCCAAAAATTTCCAAAATTTTCCAAAAATTTTCCAAAAATTTTCCAAAATTTTCCAAAATTTTCCAAAAATTTTCCAAAATTTTCCAAAATTTTCCAAAATTTTCCAAAATTTTCCAAAAATTTTCCAAAATTTTCCAAAAATTTTCCAAAATTTTCCAAAATTTTCCAAAATTTTCCAAAATTTTCCAAAAATTTTCCAAAATTTTCCAAAATTTTTCCAAAATTTTCCAAAATTTTCCAAAAATTTTCCAAAAATTTTCCAAAAATTTTCCAAAAATTTTCCAAAAATTTTCCATAATTTTCCAAAAATTTTCCAGAAATTTCCAAAAAATTTTCAAAATTTTCCAAAAATTTTCCAAAATTTTCCAAAAATTTTCCAAAATTTTCCAAAATTTTCCAAAAATTTTCCAAAATTTTCCAAAAATTTTCCAAAATTTTCCAAAAATTTTCCAAAATTTTCCAAAATTTTCCAAAAATTTTCCAAAATTTTCCAAAAATTTTCCAAAAATTTTCCAAAATTTTCCAAAAATTTTCCAAAATTTTCCAAAAATTTTCCAAAATTTTCCAAAATTTTCCAAAAATTTTTCAAAAATTTTCAAAATTTTCCAAAAATTTTCCAAAATTTCCAAAATTTTCCAAAATTTTCCAAAATTTTCCAAAAATTTTCCAAAATTTTCCAAAAATTTTCCAAAATTTTCCAAAATTTTCCAAAAATTTTCCAAAAATTTTCCAAAATTTTCCAAAAATTTTCCAAAATTTTCCAAAAATTTTCCAAAATTTTCCAAAAATTTTCCAAAATTTTCCAAAAATTTTCCAAAAATTTTCCAAAATTTTCCAAAAATTTTCCAAAATTTTCCAAAAATTTTCCAAAATTTTCCAAAAATTTTCCAAAATTTCCAAAAATTTTCCAAAATTTCCCAAAATTTCCCAAAATTTTCCAAAATTTTCCAAAAATTTTCCAAAATTTTCCAAAAATTTTCCAAAATTTTCCAAAATTTTCAAAAATTTTCCAAAATTTTCCAAAAATTTTCCAAAATTTTCCAAAAATTTTCCAAAATTTTCCGAAATTTTTCCAAAAATTTTGCAAAATTTTCCAAAAATTTTCCAAAATTTTCCAAAAATTTTCCAAAATTTCCCAAAATTTTCCAAAATTTCCCAAAATTTTCCAAAAATTTTCCAAAATTTTCCAAAAATTTTCCAAAATTTTCCAAAAATTTTCCAAAATTTTCCCAAAACTTTCAAAAAATTTCCAAAATTTTCCAAAATTTTTCCAAATTTTCCAAAAATTTTCCAAAAATTTTCCAAAATTTTCCAAAAATTTCCAAAAATTGTCCAAAATTTTCCAAAAATTTCCAAAATTTTCCAAAATTTTCAAAAATTTTCCCACAATTTCCACAATATTTACAAAATTTTACAAAATTTTACAAATATTTTCAAAAATTTTACAAAAATTTTCCAAAATTTTCCAAAAATTGTCCAAAATTTTCCAAAAATTTTCCAAAATTTTCCAAAAATTTTCCAAAATTTTCCAAAAATTTTCCAAAATTTTCCAAAAATTTTCCAAAATTTTCCAAAAATTTTCCAAAATTTCCAAAAATTTTCCAAAATTTTCCAAAAATTTTCCAAAATTTTCAAAAATTGTCCAAAATTTTCCAAAAATTGTCCAAAATTTTCCAAAAATTGTCCAAAATTTTCAAAAAATTTTCAGAAAATTTTCCAAAAATTTTCCAAAATTTTCAAAAAATTTTCCAAAATTTTCCAAAAATTTTCCAAAATTTTCCAAAAATTTTCCAAAATTTTCCAAAAATTTTCCAAAATTTTCAAAAAATTTTCCAAAATTTCCAAAAATTTTCCAAAATTTTCCAAAAATTTTCCAAAATTTTCCAAAAATTTTCCAAAATTTTCCAAAAATTTTCCAAAAATTTTCCAAAATTTTCCGAAATTTTCCAAAAATTTTCCAAAAATTTTCGAAAAATCTGGGAAATTTTTCCAAAATTGGGAATTTCTGAAAAATCTACGAATTTTTCGAAAATCTAGAAATTTTCCAAAATCTGGGAAATTTCCAACAATTTTCCAAAAATTTTCCAAAATTTTCCGAAATTTTCCAAAAATTTTCCAAAAATTTTTCAAAAATTTTCCAAAAATTTTCCAAAAATTTTCCAAAATTTTCCAAAATTTTCCAAAAATTTCCAAAATTTTCCAAAATTTTCCAAAAATTTTCCAAAAATTTTCCAAAATTTTTCAAAAATTTTCCAAAATTTTCCAAAAATTTTCCAAAATTTTCCAAAAATTTTCCAAAATTTTCCAAAAATTTTCCAAAATTTTCCAAAAATTTTCCAAAATTTTCCAAAAATTTTCCAAAATTTTCCAAAAATTTTCCAAAAATTTTCCAAAATTTTTCAAAAATTTTCCAAAATTTTCCAAAAATTTTCCAAAATTTTCCAAAAATTTTCCAAAATTTTCCAAAAATTTTCCAAAATTTCCAAAAATTTTCCAAAATTTCCCAAAATTTCCCAAAATTTTCCAAAATTTTCCAAAAATTTTCAAAAATTTTCCAAAAATTCTCCAAAATTTAAAATTTTCCAAAAATTTTCCAAAAATTTTTCAAAATTTTCCAAAAATTTTCCAAAATTTTCCAAAAATTTTCCAAAATTTTCCAAAAATTTTCCAAAATTTTATTTTCCAAAAATTTTCCAAAATTTTCCCAAAATTTTCCAAAATTTCCCAAAATTTTCCAAAATTTCCCAAAATTTTCCAAAAATTTTCCAAAATTTTCCAAAAATTTTCCAAAATTTTCCAAAAATTTTCCAAAATTTTCCAAAAATTTCCAAAAATTTCCAAAAATTTCTCAAAATTTTCCAATAATTTTCCAAACTTTTCCAAAAATTTCAAAAATTTTCCAAAAATTTACAAAAATTTCCAAAAATTTTCCAAAATATACCAAAACTTAACAAAACTTTAAAAAAAATTTTCAAAAATTTTCCAAAATTTTCCAAAATTTTCCAAAATTTTCCAAAAATTTTCCATAATTTTCCAAAAATTTTCCAAAATTTTCCAAAAATTTTCCAAAATTTTCCAAAAATTTTCCAAAATTTTCCAAAAATTTCCAAAATTTTCCAAGAATTTCCCAAAATTTCCCAAAATTTTCCAAAATTTTCCAAAAATTTTCCAAAATTTTCCAAAAATTTTCCAAAATTTTCCAAAAATTTTCCAAAATTTTCCAAAAATTTTCCAAAATTTTCCAAAAATTTTCCAAAATTTTCCAAAAATTTTCCAAAATTTTCCAAAAATTTTCCAAAATTTTCCAAAAATTTTCCAAAATTTTCCAAAAATTTTCCAAAATTTTCCAAAAATTTTCCAAAATTTTCCAAAAATTTTCCAAAATTTTCCAAAAATTTTCCAAAAATTTTCCAAAAATTTTCCGAAATTTTTCCAAAATTTTCCAAAATTTTCCAAAAATTTTGCAAAATTTTCCAAAATTCTCCAAAATTTTCCAAAAATTTTCCGAAAATTTTCCAAAATTTTCCAAAATTTTCCAAAAATTTTCCAAAATTTTCCAAAAATTTTCCAAAAATTTTCCAAAAATTTTCCAAAATTTTCCAAAATATTCCAAAAATTTTCCAAAATTTTCCAAAAATTTTCCAAAATTTTCCAAAAATTTTCCAAAAATTTTCCGAAATTTTCCAAAATGTTCCGAAATTTTCCAAAATTTCCAAAAATTTTCAAAAATTTTCCAAAAATTTTCCAAAATTTTCCAAAAATTTTCCAAAATTTTCAAAAAATTTGCCAAAATTTTCCAAAAATTTTCCAAAATTTTCCGAAATTTTCCGAAATTTTTCCAAAATTTTCCAAAAATTTTTGAAAAATCTGGGGAAATTTTTGGAAAATCTGGTGAAATTTCTGAAAAATCTAGGAATTTTTGGAAAATCTAGGGAAATTTTTGGAAAATCTGGGGAAATTTCCAAAAATTTTCCAAAAATTTCACAAATTTTCCAAAAATTTAAAAAATTTCACCAGATTTTCCAAAAATTTCCCTAGATGTTCCAAAAATTTCCCTAGATTTTACAGAAATTTCCCAGATTTTCCAAAAATTCCCCTAGAATTTTCAGAAATTTCTCCAGATTTTCGCAAATTTTTCCGAAAATTTTCCGAAATTTTTCCAAAATTTTCCAAATATTTTCCAAAATTTTCCAAAAATTTTCCAATAATTTTCCGAAATTTTCCAAAATTTTCCGAAATTTTCCAAAATTTTCCAATAATTTTCCGAAATTTTCCAAAATTTTCCGAAATTTTTCCAAAATTTTCCAAAAATTTTCCAAAATTTTCCGAAATTTTTCCAAAATTTTCCAAAAATTTCCAAAAATTTTCCAAAAATTTTCCAAAAACTTTCCAAAATTTTCCAAAATTTTCCAAAAATTTTCCAAAATTTTCCAAAATTTTCAAAAAATTTTCCGAAATTTTCCAAAAATTTTCCAAAATTTTCCAAAAATTTTCCAAAATTTTCCAACAATTTTCCAAAATTTCCAAAATTTTCCAAAAATTTTCCAAATTTTCCAAAAATTTTCCAAATTTTCCAAAATTTTCCAAAATTTTCCAAAAATTTTCCAAAAATTTTCCAAAATTTTCCAAAATTTTCCAAAATTTTCCAAAAATTTTCCAAAATTTTCCAAAAATTTTCCAAAATTTTCCAAAAATTTTCAAAAATTTTCCAAAAATTTTCCAAAATTTTCCAAAAATTTTCAAAAATTTTCCAAAATTTTCCAAAAATTTTCCAAAAATTTTCCAAAATTTTCCAAAATTTTCCAAAAATTTTCCAAAATTTTCCAAAATTTTCCAAAAATTTTCCAAAATTTTCCAAAAATTTTCCAAAAATTTTCCAAAATTTTCCAAAAATTTTCCAAAATTTTCCAAAAATTTTCCAAAATTTTCCAAAAATTTTCCAAAATTTTCCAAAAATTTCAGGAAATTTTCCAAAATTTTCCCAAATTTTCCGAAAATTTTCCGAAAATTTCCAAATATTTTCCAAAATTTTCCAAAAATTTTCCAAAAATTTTCCAAAATTATCCAAAAATTTTCCAAAATTTTCCAAAAATTTTCCAAAATTTTCCAAAAATTTTCCAAAATTTCCCAAAATTTTCCAAAATTTCCCAAAATTTTCCAAAAATTTTCCAAAATTTTCCAAAAATTTTCCAAAATTTTCCAAAATTTTTCCAAAATTTTCCAAAAATTTTCCAAAATTTTCCAAAAATTTTCCAAAATTTCCAAAAATTTTCCAAAATTTCCAAAATTTTCCAAAAATTTTCCAAAATTTTCCAAAAATTTTCCAAAATTTTCCAAAAATTTTCCAAAATTTCCAAAATTTTCAAAAATTTTCCAAAAATTTTCCAAAATTTTCCAAAAATTTTCCAAAATTTTCCAAAAATTTTCCAAAATATTCCAAAAATTTTCCAAAATTTTCCAAAAATTTTCCAAAAATTTTCCAAAATTTTCCCAAAATTTTCCAAAATTTCCCAAAATTTTCCAAAATTTCCCAAAATTTTCCAAAAATTTTCCAAAATTTTCCAAAAATTTTCCAAAATTTTCCAAAAATTTTCCAAAATTTTCCAAAAATTTCCAAAAATTTCCAAAAAATTTCCAAAATTTTCCAAAATTTTCCAAAATTTTCCAAAAATTTCCAAAATTTTCCAAAATTTTCCAAAATTTTCCAAAAATTTCCAAAATTTTCCAAAAAATTTCCAAAATTTTCCAAAATTTTCAAAAATTTTCCAAAATTTTCCAAAAATTTCCAAAATTTTCCAAAAATTTTCCAAAATTTTCCAAAAATTTTCCAAAATTTTCCAAAAATTTTCCAAAATTTTCCAAAAATTTTCCAAAATTTTCCAAAAATTTTCCAAAATTTTCCAAAAATTTCCAAAATTTCCAAAAATTTTCCAAAATTTTCCAAAAATTTTCCAAAATTTTCCAAAAATTGTCCAAAATTTTCCAAAAATTGTCCAAAATTTTCCAAAAAATGTCCAAAATTAACCAAAAATTTTCGAAAATTTTCCAAAAATTTTCCCAAATTTTCCAAGAATTTTCCAAAATTTTCCAAAAATTTTCCAAAATTTTCCAAAAATTTTCCAAAATTTTCCAAAAAATTTTCCAAAATTTTCCAAAAATTTTCCAAAATTTTCCAAAAATTTTCCAAAAATTTTCCAAAAATTTTCCGAAATTTTTCCAAAATTTTCCCAAATTTTCCAAAAATTTTGCAAAATTTTCCAAAATTCTCCAAAAATTTTCCAAAAATTTTCCGAAAATTTTCCAAAATTTTCCAAAATTTTCCAAAAATTTTCCAAAATTTTCCAAAAATTTTCCAAAAATTTTCCAAAAATTTTCCAAAATTTTCCAAAATATTCCAAAAATTTTCCAAAATTTTCCAAAAATTTTCCCAATTTTCCAAAAATTTTCCAAAAATTTTCCGAAATTTTCCAAAATGTTCCGAAATTTTTCCAAAATATTCCAAAAATTTTCAAAAATTTTCCAAAAATTTTCCAAAATTTTCAAAAAATTTTCCAAAATCTTCAAAAAATTTTCCAAAATTTTCCAAAAATTTTCCAAAATTTTCCGAAATTTTCCGAAATTTTTCCAAAATTTTCCAAAAATTATTGAAAAATCTGGGGAAATTTTTGGAAAATCTGGGGAAATTTCTGAAAAATCTAGGGAATTTTTTGGAAAATCTAGGGAAATTTTTGGAAAATCTGGGGAAATTTCCAAAAATTTTCCAAAAATTTCCAAAAATTTTCCAAAAATTTAAAAAATTTCCCCAGATTTTCCAAAAATTTCCCTAGATTTTCCAAAAATTTCCCTAGATTTTACAGAAATTTCCCCAGATTTTCCAAAAATTCCCCTAGAATTTTCAGAAATTTCTCTAGATTTTCGCAAATTTTTCCGAAAATTTTCCGAAATTTTTCCAAAATTTTCCAAAAATTTTCCAAAATTTTCCAAAAATTTTCCAATAATTTTCCGAAATTTTCCAAAATTTTCCGAAATTTTCCAAAATTTTCCAATAATTTTCCGAAATTTTCCAAAATTTTCCGAAATTTTTCCAAAATTTTCCAAAAATTTTCCAAAATTTTCCGAAATTTTTCCAAAATTTTCCAAAAATTTCCAAAAATTTTCCAAAAATTTTCCAAAAACTTTCCAAAATTTTCCAAAATTTTCCAAAATTTTCCAAAATTTTCCAAAATTTTCCAAAAATTTTCCAAAATTTTCCAAAAATTTTCCAAAATTTTCCAAAAATTTTCCAAAATTTTCCAACAATTTTCCAAAATTTCCAACAATTTTCCAAAAATTTTCCAAATTTTCCAAAAATTTTCCAAATTTTCCGAAATTTTTCCAAAAATTTTGCAAAAATTTTGCAAAAATATTGCAAAAATTTTGCAAAAATTTTCCAAAATTTTCCAAAAATTTTCCAAACATTTCCAAAAATTTTCCAAACATTTTCCAAAAATTTTCAAAAATTTTCCAAAAATTTTCCAAAATTTTCCAAAAATTTTCCAAAAATTTTCCAAAATTTTCCAAAAATTTTCCAAAATTTTCCAAAAATTTTCCAAAATTTTCCAAAAATTTTCCAAAATTTTCCAAAATTTTCCAAAAATTTTCCAAAATTTTCCAAAATTTTCCAAAAATTTTCCAAAATTTTCCAAAAATTTTCCAAAATTTTCCAAAAATTTTCCAAAATTTTCCAAAAATTTTCCAAAATTTTCCAAAAATTTTCCAAAATTTTCCAAAAATTTTCCGAAAATTTCCCAAAATTTCCCAAAATTTTCCAAAATTTTCCAAAAATTTTCAAAAATTTTCCAAAAATTTTCCAAAATTTTCCAAAATTTTCAAAAATTTTCCAAAAATTTTTCAAAATTTTCCAAAAATTTTCCAAAATTTTCCAAAAATTTTCCAAAATTTTCCAAAAATTTTCCAAAATTTTCCAAAAATTTTTCAAAAATTTTCCAAAATTTTCCAAAAATTTTCAAAAATTTTCCAAAAATTTTCCAAAATTTTCCAAAAATTTTCCAAAATTTCCAAAAATTTTCCAAAATTTCCAAAATTTCCCAAAATTTTCCAAAATTTTCCAAAAATTTTCCAAAATTTTCCAAAAATTTTCCAAAATTTTCCAAAATTTTCAAAAATTTTCCAAAAATTTTTCAAAATTTTCCAAAAATTTTCCAAAATTTTCCAAAAATTTTCCAAAATTTTCCAAAAATTTTCCAAAATTTTCCAAAAATTTTCCAAAAATTTTCCGAAATTTTCCAAAAATTTTCCAAAATTTCCCAAAATTTTCCAAAATTTCCCAAAATTTTCCAAAAATTTTCCAAAATTTTCCAAAAATTTTCCAAAATTTTCCAAAAAATTTCCAAAAATTTTCCAAAAATTTCCAAAAAATTTCTAAAATTTTCCAAATTTTTCCAAACTTTTCCAAAAAATTTCAAAAATTTTCCAAAATTTTCCAAAAATTTCCAAAAATTGTCCAAACTTTTCCAAAAAATTTCAAAAATTTTCCAAAATTTTCAAAAATTTTCAAAAAAATTTCCAAAATTTTCCAAAAATTTTCCAAAATTTTCAAAAAATTGTCCAAAATTTTCCAAAAATTGTCCAAAATTTTCCAAAAATTGTCCAAAATTTTCCAAAAATTTTCCAAAATTTTCCAAAAATTTTCCAAAATTTTCCAAAAATTTTCCAAAATTTTCCAAAAATTATCCAAAATTTTCCAAAAATTTTCCAAAATTTCCAAAAATTTTCCAAAATTTTCCAAAAATTTTCCAAAATTTTCAAAAAATTGTCCAAAATTTTCCAAAAATTGTCCAAAATTTTCAAAAAATTGTCCAAAATTTTCCAAAAATTTTCCAAAATTTTCCAAAAATTTTCCAAAATTTTCCAAAAATTTTCCAAAATTTTCCAAAAATTTTCCAAAATTTTCCAAAAATTTTCCAAAATTTTCCAAAAATTATTCAAAATTTTCCAAAAATTTTCCAAAATTTCCAAAAATTTTCCAAAATTTTCCAAAAATTTTCCAAAATTTTCCAAAAATTTTCCAAAATTTTCCAAAAATTTTCCAAAAATTTTCCAAAATTTTCCGTAATTTTTCAAAAATTTTCCAAAAATTTTGGAAAAATCTGGGGAAATTTTTGGAAAATCTGGGGAAGTTTCTGAAAAATCTACGGAATTTTTTGGAAAATCTAGGGAAAGTTTTGGAAAATCTGGGGAAATTTCCAACAATTTTCCAAAAATTTTCCAAAATTTTCCGAAATTTTTCCAAAAATTTTGCAAAAATTTTTTCAAAAATATTGCAAAAATTTTGCAAAAATTTTCCAAAATTTTCCAAAAATTTTCCAAACATTTCCAAAAATTTTCCAAACATTTTCCAAAAATTTTCAAAAATTTTCCAAAAATTTTCAAAAATTTTCCAAAATTTTCCAAAAATTTTCCAAAATTTTCCAAAAATTTTCCAAAATTTTCCAAAAATTTTCCAAAATTTTCCAAAAATTTTCCAAAATTTTCCAAAAATTTTCCAAAAATTTTCCAAAATTTTCCAAAAATTTTCCAAAATTTTCCAAAAATTTTCCAAAATTTTCCAAAAATTTTCCAAAATTTTCCAAAAATTTTCCAAAATTTTCCAAAAATTTTCCAAAATTTCCAAAAATTTTCCAAAATTTCCCAAAATTTCCCAAAATTTTCCAAAATTTTCCAAAAATTTTCAAAAATTTTCCAAAAATTCTCCAAAATTTAAAATTTTCAAAAATTTTCCAAAAATTTTTCAAAATTTTCCAAAAATTTTCCAAAATTTTCCAAAAATTTTCCAAAATTTTCCAAAAATTTTGCAAATTTTATTTTCCAAAAATTTTCCAAAATTTTCCAAAAATTTTCCAAAATTTCCCAAAATTTTCCAAAATTTCCCAAAATTTTCCAAAAATTTTCCAAAATTTTCCAAAAATTTTCCAAAATTTTCCAAAAAATTTCCAAAAATTTCCAAAAATTTCCAAAAATTTCCAAAAAATTTCTAAAATTTTCCAATATTTTTCCAAACTTTTCCAAAAAATTTCAAAAATTTTCCAAAATTTTCCAAAAATTTCCAAAAATTGTCCAAACTTTTCCAAAAAATTTCAAAAATTTTCCAAAATTTTCAAAAATTTTCCAAAATTTTCCAAAAAATTTCCAAAATTTTCCAAAAATTTTCCAAAATTTTCAAAAAATTTTCCAAAATTTTCAAAAAATTGTCCAAAATTTTCCAAAAATTGTCCAAAATTTTCCAAAAATTTTCCAAAATTTTCCAAAAATTTTCCAAAATTTTCCAAAAATTTTCCAAAAATTTTCCAAAATTTTCCAAAAATTATCCAAAATTTTCCAAAAATTATCCAAAATTTCCAAAAATTTTCCAAAATTTTCCAAAAATTTTCCAAAATTTTCAAAAATTGTCCAAAATTTTCCAAAAATTGTCCAAAATTTTCCAAAAATTGTCCAAAATTTTCCAAAAATTGTCCAAAATTTTCCAAAAATTTTCCAAAATTTTCCAAAAATTTTCCAAAATTTTCCAAAAATTTTCCAAAATTTTCCAAAAATTTTCCAAAATTTTCCAAAAATTTTCCAAAATTTTCCAAAAAATTTCCAAAATTTTCCAAAAATTTTCCAAAATTTTCCAAAAATTTTCCAAAAATTTTCCAAAAATTTTCCGAAATTTTTCCAAAATTTTCCCAAATTTTCCAAAAATTTTGCAAAATTTTCCAAAATTCTCCAAAAATTTTCCAAAAATTTTCCGAAAATTTTCCAAAATTTTCCAAAATTTTCCAAAAATTTTCCAAAATTTTCCAAAAATTTTCCAAAAATTTTCCAAAAATTTTCCAAAATTTTCCAAAATATTCCAAAAATTTTCCAAAATTTTCCAAAAATTTTCCCAAATCTTCCAAAAATTTTCCAAAAATTTTCCGAAATTTTCCAAAATGTTCCGAAATTTTTCCAAAATATTCCAAAAATTTTCAAAAATTTTCAAAAAATTTTCCAAAATTTTCAAAAAATTTTCCAAAATCTTCAAAAAATTTTCCAAAATTTTCCAAAAATTTTCCAAAATTTTCCGAAATTTTCCGAAATTTTTCCAAAATTTTCCAAAAATTTTTGAAAAATCTGGGGAAATTTTTGGAAAATCTGGGGAAATTTCTGAAAAATCTAGGGAATTTTTTGGAAAATCTAGGGAAATTTTTGGAAAATCTGGGGAAATTTCCAAAAATTTTCCAAAAATTTCCAAAAATTTTCCAAAAATTTAAAAAATTTCCCCAGATTTTCCAAAAATTTCCCTAGATTTTCCAAAAATTTCCCTAGATTTTACAGAAATTTCCCCAGATTTTCCAAAAATTCCCCTAGAATTTTCAGAAATTTCTCTAGATTTTCGCAAATTTTTCCGAAAATTTTCCGAAATTTTTCCAAAATTTTCCAAAAATTTTCCAAAATTTTCCAAAAATTTTCCAATAATTTTCCGAAATTTTCCAAAATTTTCCGAAATTTTCCAAAATTTTCCAATAATTTTCCGAAATTTTCCAAAATTTTCCGAAATTTTTCCAAAATTTTCCAAAAATTTTCCAAAATTTTCCGAAATTTTTCCAAAATTTTCCAAAAATTTCCAAAAATTTTCCAAAAATTTTCCAAAAACTTTCCAAAATTTTCCAAAATTTTCCAAAAATTTTCCAAAATTTTCCAAAATTTTCCAAAAATTTTCCAAAATTTTCCAAAAATTTTCCAAAATTTTCCAAAAATTTTCCAAAATTTTCCAACAATTTTCCAAAATTTCCAACAATTTTCCAAAAATTTTCCAAATTTTCCGAAATTTTTCCAAAAATTTTGCAAAAATTTTGCAAAAATATTGCAAAAATTTTCCAAAATTTTCCAAAAATTTTCCAAACATTTCCAAAAATTTTCCAAACATTTTCCAAAAATTTTCAAAAATTTTCCAAAAATTTTCCAAAATTTTCCAAAATTTTCCAAAAATTTTCCAAAATTTTCCAAAAATTTTCCAAAATTTTCCAAAAATTTTCCAAAATTTTCCAAAAATTTTCCAAAATTTTCCAAAAATTTTCCAAAAATTTTCCAAAATTTTCAAAAATTTTACAAAATTTTCCAAAAATTTTCCAAAATTTTCCAAAAATTTTCCAAAATTTTCCAAAAATTTTCCAAAATTTCCCAAAATTTTCCAAAATTTCCAAAATTTCCCAAAATTTTCCAAAATTTTCCAAAAATTTTCAAAAATTTTCCAAAAATTTTCAAAAATTTTCCAAAATTTTCAAAAATTTTCCAAAAATTTTTCAAAATTTTCCAAAAATTTTCCAAAATTTTCCAAAAATTTTCCAAAATTTTCCAAAAATTTTCCAAAATTTTCCAAAAATTTTTCAAAAATTTTCCAAAATTTTCCAAAAATTTTCCAAAATTTTCCAAAAATTTTCCAAAATTTTCCAAAAATTTTCCAAAATTTCCAAAAATTTTCCAAAATTTCCCAAAATTTCCCAAAATTTTCCAAAATTTTCCAAAAATTTTCCAAAATTTTCCAAAAATTTTCCAAAATTTTCCAAAATTTTCAAAAATTTTCCAAAAATTTTTCAAAATTTTCCAAAAATTTTCCAAAATTTTCCAAAAATTTTCCAAAATTTTCCAAAAATTTTCCAAAATTTTCCAAAAATTTTCCAAAAATTTTCCGAAATTTTCCAAAAATTTTCCAAAATTTCCCAAAATTTTCCAAAATTTCCCAAAATTTTCCAAAAATTTTCCAAAATTTTCCAAAAATTTTCCAAAATTTTCCAAAAAATTTCCAAAAATTTCCAAAAATTTCCAAAAAATTTCTAAAATTTTCCAATATTTTTCCAAACTTTTCCAAAAAATTTCAAAAATTTTCCAAAATTTTCCAAAAATTTCCAAAAATTGTCCAAACTTTTCCAAAAAATTTCAAAAATTTTCCAAAATTTTCAAAAATTTTCCAAAATTTTCCAAAAAATTTCCAAAATTTTCCAAAAATTTTCCAAAATTTTCAAAAAATTGTCCAAAATTTTCCAAAAATTGTCCAAAATTTTCCAAAAATTGTCCAAAATTTTCCAAAAATTTTCCAAAATTTTCCAAAAATTTTCCAAAATTTTCCAAAAATTTTCCAAAATTTTCCAAAAATTATCCAAAATTTTCCAAAAATTATCCAAAATTTCCAAAAATTTTCCAAAATTTTCCAAAAATTTTCCAAAATTTTCAAAAAATTGTCCAAAATTTTCCAAAAATTGTCCAAAATTTTCCAAAAATTGTCCAAAATTTTCCAAAAATTGTCCAAAATTTTCCAAAAATTTTCCAAAATTTTCCAAAAATTTTCCAAAATTTTCCAAAAATTTTCCAAAATTTTCCAAAAATTTTCCAAAATTTTCCAAAAATTTTCCAAAATTTTCCAAAAAATTTCCAAAATTTTCCAAAAATTTTCCAAAATTTTCCAAAAATTTTCCAAAAATTTTCCAAAAATTTTCCGAAATTTTTCCAAAATTTTCCCAAATTTTCCAAAAATTTTGCAAAATTTTCCAAAATTCTCCAAAAATTTTCCAAAAATTTTCCGAAAATTTTCCAAAATTTTCCAAAATTTTCCAAAAATTTTCCAAAATTTTCCAAAAATTTTCCAAAAATTTTCCAAAAATTTTCCAAAATTTTCCAAAATATTCCAAAAATTTTCCAAAATTTTCCAAAAATTTTCCCAAATCTTCCAAAAATTTTCCAAAAATTTTCCGAAATTTTCCAAAATGTTCCGAAATTTTTCCAAAATATTCCAAAAATTTTCAAAATTTTTCAAAAAATTTTCCAAAATTTTCAAAAAATTTTCCAAAATCTTCAAAAATTTTCCAACATTTACCAAAAATTTTCCAAAATTTACCGACATTTTCCGAAATTTTTCCAAAAAATTCCTAAAATTATTGAAAAATCTGGGGAAATTTTTGGAAAATCTGGGAAATTTCTGAAAAATCTAGGGAATTTTTTTGTAAATCTAGGGACATTTTTGGAAAATCTGGGGAAATTTCCAAAATTTTTCCAAAAATTTCCAAAAATTTTCCAAAAATTTAAAAAATTTCCCCAGATTTTCCAAAAATTTCCCTAGATTTTCCAAAAATTTCCCTAGATTTTACAGAAATTTCCCCAGATTTTCCAAAAATTCCCCTAGAATTTTCAGAAATTTCTCTAGATTTTCGCAAATTTTTCCGAAAATTTTCCGAAATTTTTCCAAAATTTTCCAAAAATTTTCCAAAATTTTCCAAAAATTTTCCAATAATTTTCCGAAATTTTCCAAAATTTTCCGAAATTTTCCAAAGTTTTCCAAAAATTTTCCAAAATTTTCCAAAAATTTTCTAAAATTTTCCAAAAATTTTCCAAAAATTTTCCAAAATTTTCAGAAAATTTTCCAAAATTTCCAAAAATTTTCCAAAATTTTCCAAAAATTTTCCAAAAATTTCCAAAAATTTTCCAAAATTTTCCAAAATTTTCCAAAAATTTTCCAAAATTTTCCAAAAATTTTCCAAAATTTTCCAAAAATTTTCCAAAATTTTCCAAAATTTTCCAAAATTTTCCAAAAATTTTCCAAAATTTCCAAAAATTTTCCAAAATTTTCCAAAATTTTCCAAAATTTTCCAAAATTTTCCAAAAATTTTCCAAAAATTTTCCAAAAATTTTCCAAAATTTTCCAAAATTTTCCAAAAATTTTCCAAAATTTTCCAAAATTTTCCAAAAATTTTCCAAAATTTTCCAAAAATTTTCCAAAATTTTCCAAAAATTTTCCAAAATTTTCCAAAAATTTTCCAAAAATTTTCCAAAATTTTCCAAAAATTTTCCAAAATTTTCCAAAAATTTTCCAAAATTTTCCAAAAATTTTCCAAAATTTCCAAAAATTTTCCAAAATTTCCCAAAATTTCCCAAAATTTTCCAAAATTTTCCAAAAATTTTCCAAAATTTTCCAAAAATTTTCCAAAATTTTCCAAAATTTTCAAAAATTTTCCAAAATTTTCAAAAATTTTCCAAAAATTTCCAAAAATTTTCCAAAAATTTCCAAAAATTTTCCAAAATTTTCCAAAATTTTCCAAAAATTTTCCAAAATTTCCAAAATTTTCCAAAATTTTCCAAAATTTTCCAAAAATTTTCCAAAATTTTCCAAAAATTTTCCAAAATTTTCCAAAAATTTCCAAAAATTTTCCAAAAATTTCCAAAAATTTCCAAAATTTTCCAAAATTTTCCAAAATTTTCCAAAAATTTTCCAAAATTTTCCAAAATTTTCCAAAAATTTTCCAAAATTTTCCAAAAATTTTCCAAAATTTTCCAAAAATTTTCCAAAATTTTCCAAAAATTTTCCAAAATTTTCCAAAAATTTTCCAAAATTTTCCAAAAATTTCCAAAATTTTCCAAAAATTTTCCAAAATTTTCCAAAAATTTCCAAAATTTTCCAAAAATTTTCCAAAATTTTCCAAAAATTTTCCAAAATTTTCCAAAAATTTTCCAAAATTTTCCAAAAATTTTCCAAAATTTTCCAAAAATTTTCCAAAATTTCCAAAAATTTTCCAAAATTTTCCAAAAATTTTCCAAAATTTTCAAAAAATTGTCCAAAATTTTCCAAAAATTGTCCAAAATTTTCAAAAAATTGTCCAAAATTTTCCAAAAATTTTCCAAAATTTTCCAAAAATTTTCCAAAATTTTCCAAAAATTTTCCAAAATTTTCCAAAAATTTTCCAAAATTTTCCAAAAATTTTCCAAAATTTTCCAAAAATTTTCCAAAATTTTCCAAAAATTTTCCAAAATTTTCCAAAAATTTTCCAAAATTTTCCAAAAATTTTCCAAAATTTTCCAAAAATTTTCCAAAATTTTCCAAAAATTTTCCAAAAATTTTCCAAAATTTTCCGTAATTTTTCAAAAATTTTCCAAAAATTTTGGAAAAATCTGGGGAAATTTTTGGAAAATCTGGGGAAGTTTCTGAAAAATCTACGGAATTTTTTGGAAAATCTAGGGAAAGTTTTGGAAAATCTGGGGAAATTTCCAAAAATTTTCCAAAATTTTCCAAAATTTTCCAAAATTTTCCAAAAATTTTCCAAAAATTTCCAAAAATTTTCCAAAAATTTTCCAAAATTTTCCAAAAATTTTCCAAAATTTTTCCAAAATTTTCCAAAAATTTTCCAAAATTTTCCAAAAATTTTCCAAAATTTTCCAAAAATTTTCCAAAATTTTCCAAAAATTTTCCAAAATTTTCCAAAAATTTTCCAAAATTTTCCAAAAATTTTCCGAAATTTTTCCAAAATTTTCCGAAATTTTTGGAAAATTTTCCAAAATTTTCCAAAATTTTCCAAAAATTTTCCAAAAATTTTCCGAAAATTTTCCAAAATTTTCCAAAATTTTCCAAAAATTTTCCAAAATTTTCCAAAAAATTTACAGAAAATTTCCAAAAATCTTCCAAAATTTTCCAAAATTTTCCAAAAATTTTCCAAAATTTTCCAAAAATTTTCCAAAAATTTTCCGAAATTTTCCAAAATGTTCCGAAATTTTTCCAAAATTTTCCAAAAATTTTCAAAAATTTTCCAAAAATTTTCGAAAATTTTCCAAAAATTTTCCAAAAATTTTCCAAAATTTTCCAAAAATTTTTGAAAAATCTGGGGCAATTTTTGGAAAATCTGGGGAAATTTCTGAAAAATCTAGGGAATTTTTTGGAAAATCTAGGGAAATTTTTGGAAAATCTGGGGAAATTTCCAAAAATTTTCCAAAAATTTCCAAAAATTTTCCAAAAATTTAAAAAATTTCCCCAGATTTTCCAAAAATTTCCCTAGATTTTCCAAAAATTTCCCTAGATTTTACAGAAATTTCCCCAGATTTTCCAAAAATTCCCTAGAATTTTCAGAAATTTCTCTAGATTTTCGCAAATTTTTCCGAAAATTTTCCGAAATTTTTCCAAAATTTTCCAAAAATTTTCCAAAATTTTCCAAAAATTTTCCAATAATTTTCCGAAATTTTCCAAAATTTTCCGAAATTTTCCAAAATTTTCCAAAAATTTTCCAAAATTTTCCAAAAATTTTCCAAAATTTTCCAAAATTTTCCAAAATTTTCCAAAATTTCCAAAAATTTTCCAAAAATTTTCCAAAAATTTTCCAAAATTTTCCAAAATTTTCCAAAATTTTCCAAAATTTTCCAAAATTTTCCAAAATTTTCCAAAATTTTCCAAAAATTTTCCAAAATTTTCCAAAATTTTCCAAAATTTTCCAAAAATTTCCAAAAATTTTCCAAAAATTTTCCAAAAATTTTCCAAAATTTTCCAAAATTTTCCAAAAATTTTCCAAAATTTTCCAAAATTTTCCAAAAATTTTCCAAAATTTTCCAAAAATTTTCCAAAATTTTCCAAAAATTTTCCAAAATTTTCCAAAATTTTCCAAAATTTTCCAAAATTTTCCAAAAATTTTCCATAATTTTCCATTTTCCAAAATTTTCCAAAAATTTTCCAAAAATTTCCAAAAATTTTCCAAAAATTTTCCAAAATTTTCCAAAAATTTTCCAAAAATTTCCAAAAATTTTCCAAAATTTTTGAAAAATTTTCCAAAATTTTCCAAAAATTTTCCAAAATTTTCCAAAATTTTCCAAAAATTTTCCAAAATTTTCCAAAAATTTTCCAAAATTTTCCAAAAATTTTCCAAAATTTTCCAAAAATTTTCCAAAATTTTCCAAAAATTTTCCAAAATTTTCCAAAAATTTTCCAAAATTTTCCAAAAATTTTCCAAAATTTTCCAAAAATTTTCCAAAATTTTCCAAAAATTTTCCAAAATTTTCCAAAAATTTTCCAAAATTTTCCAAAAATTTTCCAAAATTTTCCAAAAATTTTCCAAAATTTTCCAAAAATTTTCCAAAAATTTTCCAAAATTTTTCAAAATTTTTCAAAAATTTTTCAAAAATTTTCCAAAAATTGAAATTTTCCAAAATTTTCAAAAATTCAATTTTTCAAATCAAAATTTTCAAATCTGAAATTTTCCAAAAATTTTCCAAAATTTTCCAAAATTTTCCAAAAATTTTCCAAAAATTTTCCAAAAATTTTCCAAAATTTTCCAAAAATTTTCCAAAATTTTCCAAAAATTTTCCAAAATTTTCCAAAAATTTTCCAAAATTTTCCAAAAATTTTCAAAAATTTTCCAAAATTTTCCAAAAATTTTCCAAAATTTTCCAAAAATTTTCCAAAATTTTCCAAAAATTTTCCAAAATTTTCCAAAAATTTTCCAAAATTTTCCAAAAATTTTCCAAAAATTTTCCAAAAATTTTCCGAAATTTTTCCAAAATTTTCCCAAATTTTCCAAAAATTTTCCAAAATTTTCCAAAATTCTCCAAAAATTTTCCAAAAATTTTCCGAAAATTTTCCAAAATTTTCCAAAATTTTCCAAAAATTTTCCAAAATTTTCCAAAATTTTCCAAAATTTTCCAAAATTTTCCAAAAATTTTCCAAAATGTTCCAAAAATTTTCCAAAATTTTCCATTTTTCAAAAATTTTCCAAAATTTTCCAAAAATTTTCCAAAATTTTCCAAAAATTTTCCAAAAATTTTCCGAAATTTTCCAAAATGTTCCGAAATTTTTCCAAAATATTCCAAAAATTTTCAAAAATTTTCAAAAAATTTTCCAAAATTTTCCAAAAATTTTCCAAAATTTTCCGAAATTTTCCGAAATTTTTCCAAAATTTTCCAAAAATTTTTGAAAAATCTGGGGAAATTTTTGGAAAATCTGGGGAAATTTCTGAAAAATCTAGGGAATTTTTTGGAAAATCTAGGGAAATTTTTGGAAAATCTGGGGAAATTTCCAAAAATTTTCCAAAAATTTCCAAAAATTTTCCAAAAATTTAAAAAATTTCCCCAGATTTTCCAAAAATTTCCCTAGATTTTCCAAAAATTTCCCTAGATTTTA
Organism: Homarus gammarus; assembly: GCA_958450375.1. Lineage (NCBI taxonomy): Eukaryota > Metazoa > Arthropoda > Malacostraca > Decapoda > Nephropidae > Homarus > Homarus gammarus. The sequence goes on from CAUDMG010001042.1 coordinate 25,273, forward strand.
CAGAAATTTCCCCAGATTTTCCAAAAATTCCCCTAGAATTTTCAGAAATTTCTCTAGATTTTCGCAAATTTTTCCGAAAATTTTCCGAAATTTTTCCAAAATTTTCCAAAAATTTTCCAAAATTTTCCAAAAATTTTCCAATAATTTTCCGAAATTTTCCAAAATTTTCCGAAATTTTTCCAAAATTTTCCAAAAATTTTCCAAAATTTTCCGAAATTTTTCCAAAATTTTCCAAAAATTTCCAAAAATTTTCCAAAAATTTTCCAAAAACTTTCCAAAATTTTCCAAAATTTTCCAATAATTTTCCGAAATTTTCCAAAATTTTCCGAAATTTTTCCAAAATTTTCCAAAAATTTTCCAAAATTTTCCGAAATTTTTCCAAAATTTTCCAAAAATTTCCAAAAATTTTCCAAAAATTTTCCAAAAACTTTCCAAAATTTTCCAAAATTTTCCAAAAATTTTCCAAAATTTTCCAAAATTTTCCAAAAATTTTCCAAAATTTTCCAAAAATTTTCCAAAATTTTCCAAAAATTTTCCAAAATTTTCCAACAATTTTCCAAAATCTTCCAACAATTTTCCAAAAATTTTCCAAAATTTTCCGAAATTTTTCCAAAAATTTTGCAAAAATTTTGCAAAAATATTGCAAAAATTTTGCAAAAATTTTCCAAAATTTTCCAAAAATTTTCCAAACATTTCCAAAAATTTTCCAAACATTTTCCAAAAATTTTCAAAAATTTTCCAAAAATTTTCCAAAATTTTCCAACATTTTCCAAAAATTTTCCAAAATTTTCCAAAAATTTTCCAAAATTTTCCAAAAATTTTCCAAAATTTTCCACAAAGTTTACATGCTGAGTGTTCCGGTATGGGTACAGCGTTACTAACTTGCCAGATGTGTCTGTATCCTAGCCTAATTCTGGCCACGACTACATCACATTGTCTGGTTCTGTCCTTATGCTGGCCATACCGGTACCTCTTGTTACAAAATTTGTCATATTTACTAATGCTACAACTGTCAGGTCTCTCTGCATTTCTCACTTCTTCTAGATCAGAGTTCATGATTCTGACTTGAATGTTTTTAATTACGGCATTGGACAGACCAAGGTCACGGTCAACATTTTCTTTCTTACACCCCTCATTGGCCAGTCTATCAGCACGGTCATGATACCTGATTCCAACATGGGACGGAATCCACACAAATTCGATACGAAAGTTGTTCTCATTGGCAGTTATCACATTCCTTTTAATATCACATGCAACTTTAGACATAGAACCTGACGGGCTGTTCATTGATTTCAAAGCACTTTGAGAGTCACAGAATATCACCCCACCTCCATTTTCTTTGAGGTAGTCTGTGGCTAAGTAGATTCCAGTTAGTTCAGTTTGTGTTGTGCTGGCCCAGTTGTTTAGCCTTTGTTTGTTTGACACTATCATCTCTTTTTCTTTATATATTACAATTGCACAGCCTGTTCTACCTGTGTTTGTCTGCACAGAACCATCAGTAAAAGCATAACATTCACTTGATTTAATACTCTGTATGTGTCTGTTAATAGTTTCTAGTGTGACACATCTCACCACATCGGTGTTTAACATTTGCTTACTACCAACAGGAGTGTAATTAATAGGAACTGATATGTCCAGCCAAGGAGGAATGGCATTAATAGGTTCGTCTGGGGTGATTGGGACATTCAGTTTCAGGAGATCTGCAACACTTTTATGAAGCCACGCCCCAAAGAGAGTCTTTTTTGAAAGGTTGGCGAGATGGTCGGGATTACTTAGATAGAACATCAACTCAGTTTGAGTTGTAGTTTGAGAACTATTGTTCTTCAAAACTTTGACACAAAACATGGTATTAAGTAGGGCTATCCTCTCAGATAGGGAGGGCAGTCCGAGCTCTTTCCTCATATTTACAATTCTGGTTGATTTTGGGCAACCTAGGATGATGCGCATGGCTTCATTTTGCACTACCTCAAGGCTGTTGAGTTGTTTAGGCGGAATAGTCACAAGATGGAGAGCATGATAGTCAACTACAGAACGAATGAAGTGAAGATAAAAAGTACGAGCATAGGTGATGTTAATTCCATAGCCCTTGCCAACAAGGGTTCTGAGGGGTTTAATGCGCTGCATTAGTTTGTCACGAAGGTTGCTGACAAAGTTTGCATCATTCACACAAATTCCAAGATATTTATAGGAGCTACATAGTTCCAAGGGCATGCTGTTAATGTTATAGTCAAGAGGCAGAGGGTGAGCAGGACGAGGATTGAGGACCCTCGTCTTGTCAACAGATATTATGAGACCGCATTCAACAGTTCTCCGAGCAAATACATCCAGCAAGGCTTGGAGCCTGAGTTTGGTTTGTGTCATAATGCAGATATCATCAGCATAGCATATTACGGCTTCGTTTGGTTGAACTGGAATGTCAGCAATAAGCTTGTGCATCAGTATATTAAAGAGCATAGGACTTAACACTCCTCCCTGAGGCGTGCCCAGCTCAAATGATCTCATTCTGGTACTTTTAACTCCCCTAAACAGAACACTGGCATACCTGTTGGACAGATAACCCTTTATCCATGTCAGGAGGTTACCTTGTATGCCAAAATTAGCTAGTTGCTCAAGTATAATGTCTCTATTAGCTACATCAAAGGCTGATTTAAGGTCTATGAAGGCTGTTTGTGTCTTATCTTTTGAGTGAACAAGATATTCTGCAAAGCATGTCTGTGTGCTACGCCCGGGCATGAACCCGTACAGATTAGGGGCGAGTTTGTCTTTGACTTGAAACATAAGACGGTTTAGAACAACTCTTTCAAGGACTTTACACATACAGGATGTAAGTGAAATTGGCCTGAAGTTTGGAGAATTAGCTTTAGGGATTGGAACTATGTTTCCATGAGTCCATGTCTTAGGCAGAATACCCTGTGTGAGGCTCATTTGATACAGGTCAAGCAGTGGATGGTTAGGGATCTCATTCAACAATCTCAGGGTGTTATAGGTTATGCCATCCTCACCAGGGGAGGATGACTCACCTTTCATTAGTGCTGTTGTTAGTTCGTGGTGCGTTATAGGAAACTGGTCGGTAAGGTCTGGTGAGGAACAGGCTATTTCAATATTGAAACCCCTATTAATGTGTGAGGTGTTAAGATATTGTTGTATGTCAGGAGGCAGGGAAGTGATTCGTGACACACTAGACCATTGGTCTAATAGCATGTCAGCATATTCTGCAGGGCTGTGATGAAGCTGGACTGGGGTGGGTGACTTGGTAATGGCTCTAATTTTCTTCCACATTTCTGCTAGAGTGGTTGTTCTATTAATCCCCTGTAAGAATTGTTCCCAATAGGTGTTTCTCACCTGACCTTTGAGTTCACGAAATTCTCTGTTAGCTTTGAGGAATGCCAAAAGGTTATCACTAGTTTTATTTTGCTTATAAGTGTTGGCAAGCTGTTTTACATTCTCTCCTTCTTTGGTGAGGATGGGGTCATGTGTCCACAGAGGTGGTTTAGTGCTGCCCCCCTTCCTCCTTGACTTAACCCAGGTGGTATAATATGTGGTAATGACATTTACAAGATCACAGCAAAATTCATCCACTGACCCAGGTGTATATCCAGCATACCATCTGTGGATGTAGGCCTTGAAGTGCAGTTTAAGATTATCTGGGATGTTAATTCTGAGCTTAGGATGGGGTTCACACTTGACATCAGCAACAGTGTATTCAGTAAGTATTGCATAATGATCACTGACAAGGTAGTCTGAGATGACCTTAGCCTTGACATTACTGTCTACTAGGTTATACCCAATCACATAATCAAGTCTGCCCCCCATCAGATGTGTCACTTTGTCTGTGTCGTATACAGTGATATTATGATTATTGATGTAATTCACGAACACCCTCCCATTAGAGTTACACTGGACATCACCGAGGACAGTGTGACGAGAGTTAAAGTCACCCATACACAGCATAGCATTGTTACCTGATGGCTTTGGTAACACGTCCGCTCGCAGTTCATTACACCGAACATAGATGTTATACAGCGAAAATTGACTGTTTGCTGTCTTTACTGTAAATTGTTGATAGTGAATACTTTCATCATTGTGAGTTTTAATCCATTTACAGACCAGACCATTCTTTACATATGTGAGCAGGCCACTTCCTGCTCCACTATTATATGCTGTAAACCCAGCTATCCTGGGTGCAACTTTCCTCTGGGTGCTGGACGTGTAAGGTTCTTGTAAGCCAATTACATCAATGTCAAAAACTTTAACAAACCATTGTAGATCATTAATTCTGCGATTAACACTCCGGATGTTCCATGAAATGAACCTAAGCGTTCGTGTTACTTTTCCCAGCTTGTGTTTAACGTAGAGAGTCGCACGCTGGCTTCATAGATCAGCCTGACCAATAAGCTGACCCTTCCAATTTCTGCACCTCTGGATTTCCTGATAATGTTCTTCACAGCCCTTATTCCAGTAGGATTTTTATACGCGGGTTGCTTCATCAGTCCCGCGAGTTCCTCCTCATTAAACAATGGAAAACTTACAGGGTCATGAACAGTCTGCAGACCTGGGACTATTGTAGAGACCACGCTGGCAGTCTGGGGCTCATTCTCCCCATCCATGCTCCCATCACTATCGGTCTCGTTCTGGCTGCTCACCCTCAAGTTGGCATCATTATGAGAGGAGGCACTAGCTCCTTCAGAAGCTCCACTAACACTATCACTGTCATTGTTCACTGGTACACTTACTTGGCAGGCTTTAACCTGACCTGCATTGGCTAACGAAGGAGAGTCACTCTGCCTGTTGACTTCAGGTGGTGGAGGCGATCCGGCCGCATTGGCATCATTGAGTGGGACTGCTATTGTGGATGGAGGCGACCTCCCAGGACAACTGGGGTGCAAGGCCGTCACACCCTCCTCCCTGGACCTGGGACACTGCCCCCTGGGTGGGGAGGTGTCCCTGTTGATTTCAGGTGCTGGAGGCGACCCCGCAGTGTTGCTGTTGGCATCACTGAGTGGGACCGCTTTTGTTGGTGGAGGCGGGCTTCCAGGGCAACCTGGATGCCAGGCCGTCACACCCTCCTCCCTGCACCTGTAACACTGCCTCCTAGGTGGGGAGGTGTAGCTGTTGATTTCAGGCGTTGGCGGCGACCCTGTAGCGTTGGCGTCACTGAGTGTGACCGCTATTGTGGGTGGAGGCGGGCTCCCAAGGCAACCTGGATGCCAGGCCGTCACACCCTTCTTCCTGCATCTGGCGCACTGCCACTCAGATGGGGAGTCCTGCTCTCTTCCGTCCTGAGAGGCACCTTCCTTGATGGGGCAGCTGCTTGTGCTATGCATTCCTGCGCAGTAGCCGCAGGTGGCTGGCTTGTGACAGTATTTCGCCACATGATTGACCCCAAAGCAGTTGTAGCACACCACAGGGGGAGGAATCCACCGACTGATGTTACTAGGGGTGCCGTACGTGCTGCCAAAGAAGCTGTACTTCTCAGGAGGTGGTTCCTTCCTTTTCCAGACAATGATGATCCTACTAAGTTGTGCACCATCCTTATAAAGTCTCCTTGCACTGTGGACGCCCTGGAGTGACAGAGCTCTCTTGGGGGGAATACCCTTGGGGAATTGGGTGACAAGGTATTCCCTCATTTTTTGGGGTCGAACAGGTTCATCTCGCTTAATAAGGTGTATTGAACCGACCCTACCATCAATGAAGCGTTGGATAGCTTCTGTCTCCTCTCGGCCTACATAGACAAAACGAGGGGTGTTACCTGGCACGACAACATTCAGCTTAGCCATGCCATAATCCTTATTCAGGGCAGTCAACCAATTAATCTTCATCAAATTGGTTGCGTTCTCGGGGAAGGCAAGGCGCATGTACTTAGCCCGGGGAGCAATGGGAGGGGGGGGGGATGCCCCTATTGGCTCTCCTCTGCTTCCTTCCCTTGGTCCTCATCTTGCGTTTCTGCTGCCGTGTCTGAAACTTCTGAAAGCCAGCTTCAGTGTCGCTATGACTGTCCTCTTCATTTTCTTCATCAAGGACATAGGCAGAGCGCCGCCCAGCGATGACTCCTGCCATGGTTAGATTTTAGATGGAATCTAGGCCATATACACTGGGGCACAGAGGCGACATGTAGGCCAGCGATGTCCTTGAGGCCTCCTGGGAGCGGAGGGAGTGTGGTGTCGGGGGGGGGGGGGGGGGGACTAAGGTAACAGGCGTATTCTCAGTTTATAAGCACTTTTATTACACTTCACTTGTTCTTAATAGTATCTCTGTTTTTCTGGTTAGATACAGTATAAAAGTCAATTTTAGTTTCAATAGAACTACTGCCTGGCAGACCCACTCCCCAGTACTCAACCCACGACACGTTAGTTCAGGTGTAAGGTGTGGTGTAAGGTAACAGGTGCATTCTCAGTTTATAAGCACTTTTATTACACTTCACTTGTTCTTAATAGTAACTGTTTTTCTGACGGCACAACACCTCAGAAAATCCTCACTTGGTTCGTCGAGACCCTACATCAAGTGTCCGTTACTATGGTGGAGGTGGGGGTGGGGGGCGACCGCATGGGCAGCACTCTCGGCCCCATAGGGGCGATAGTCTCGGGACCACCCCTGTCAAAGCAGGCCTACCGAGCCTCCTCATTATCCTACCACTCACTTGGAGAACGCCGGTGAACACACGGAATATTTACAATTTATGCCGTCGGGGATGAGCAGAAACCTTGGGTGGCAATGCTTAAGGCGACATCCGATATTCACGGACACATTGTCAAATTCCCGCTCCCACACAGGGAGTATGTCCCCACCAATAACACTTTAGATCCGAGAATATGTCTGGCCAGCCATGTTGACCTGACCTGACCTGACGCGCGACTGAAATCATGGAATGATAGTTTTTTGCTTGCCACTTTAGTTTCGGAGTCACCACCTTTCTCATGTTGACTACAGGAGGCACATCCTCATTCCCATCTCCATCTTTACCCTCCTCATCAGTATAGTTTAGCAAATTCTCGTCAACAGCAGCATCAGAATCTTCCTCCTCCTCTTCAGATCTGCCAGTGCATTCTTCCTTTTGCTGATTCTCCTCTCTAATTTTTCTTATCATTGAGACAGCTTTTTCTCTAACAGTCATGTCCTCATCTGCACACATACCAAGAAGAAGTTGATCTGTGTGGGCGAAGTATGCATTTCTCTGGACAGCCTTCTTCACTATCGTCTCCTCCTCACTATTCAGGTGTTTCATATATAGCAGGGACTGGAATACGTTCCTTGAGCCGTGTGTTACGTAAGGGTGTATCTTGATGTAAAACCACATTGGAGCACTGAACTTTATTATTGTAATGACAATTCTTTTCAACTCATGGCTGGGTCTTGATGTTGCTACATACAGCCTGAGGATTCTACTCCATAAGGTGTTCCACCTTGACACACAGGGAGGACCTGACTCAATAGCAGCCAAGTCATCTTCAACAACACCTGTGATAACTCCTTTACAAATCCTATACAGGTATTTCTGATCCCAGGACAGATCTTTCTCCACTTCATCATTAAACACAGGGAAATCAGGGAAACTGACTGGCTGGAAGGCGACAACTGGAAGCTCAGACAAAGACTCCTTGATCTGCTTTCCAATGGGACCACGCCAATGCTCAGGACCACTTGGTTTACCTATACTGCCAGATCTGGGGTCACTAAATTAAAGGGGATAACTTAACTCTAAACTTAATTTCTAAGGGTCGCTGCCACCAGACCCCCTCTGGACAGCATGTAGCTCGTTAGGTAGCGGGCAGAGTGGACTAGGCATTGGGTTAGGTTTTCCATTGACCAGATCGATGAGGGTAAAGAAGGGGGAAACCATAACATGTCTTAATTGATTTATTCCTTATACAACATACTGGTAAAAAAACATATACATGACTTGGCCTTCCTCAGAAGAACAACATAATTTTGGTTACCCAGACCCTAGCATTACTGGCGGGTCATCCACCTACTTATTGCATACAAATGGGGAACGCCGTATCTCGGTCGTTCCTTCTTACAATATCCCTTAACACAGCGGACTGCTCCACTGATGTGGACTGTTAGCACCGTCGGTTATCATACATAGTAGCACCATCTCAACACACCTGTTACACTCCATACCTGCAAGTATGTGACTCCTTGTGACTATTAGGTATACACAACGGGCACCTCGTTCGCACACCGCCCTCGGTGGGTAAAGACGAGGGCTTCACCTAGAGACATACCAGCACTGTTTCTACGCCTGGTAGTATAGGTCGCTCCAAGTGACGACCGCAGTTTCTCACGGTCTCCTTAGTTGTGACTATTCATGTGGAGTGGTGCGCTGGGAATCCACCTGTTCACAGTGGACTGGTATAGCGGGGGAGTAATTCCCACCCTGGGGTGACGCTCACGTGGACAATGGCGGCCGGGCGGCAAGATACTCCGGCCACATGGCACCTGTGGTGACGGCAGAACGGGAAAAACTCAGCAATAATGCCTGACGGGCGGTTATCCCACCCCTTAACACATCCCTATCACACTTATATATCCAGCAAAGCTTTAAACTGTAGTAACTTCTATGTATCAACCTTAATTGTAGGGCGGGATATAGCCCGCTAGGGCACTGACCTGTGGTGACGGCAGAACGGGAAAAACTAAGGCCGGCTTCCCGCCGCTTCTCGTCACATAGGCCTACAGTTTCCAATCCTCAATTTACACTTTTGTTTCTTAGGGTTCTCACCTGAACACTTTACGGTATATTGTCACTCATTTCTTAACAACACATATATTAATCCTAAATTACACACTAAGGTAAGGTCTTGGTTTGCTAGTGCTTGGGTAAATGCCTGAGATTATAATATTAATGAGGCATCTGAGGCGGGTACATGACGCGCCTTGAAACAAAAGCCGAATGATCATGGCTGGGGTGTATCAACGTCACTTAAAAACTGTAATGAGGGATCCTCCTCTCACACATTGCACTATTTGAACACAGACATAAGATTCTCTGATCACTGTACCTGTCGTGGGTATATGTCACGTGAGGCTACGAGGTGTATTAGATTCATACCGACGCATACACGATATTTCCTTTCCGGTATATGTTTCTAGATCACTGTCAACACCTCACCTAGTTCTGATACATTTATCCTTTTTCCAGATCATTGTTCTCATGTATTTTCATATGATATCTGTTGGAGTTATGTTCGCTACACGCCCACAGACGTAAATAGTAGGACCTTCAAACCCGGATCCACACTTAGTCTTACGGTACACTAGTCCAGCTCAACTGGACTTTAACATTCATCTTATGCTTACCCCGAGTGATCCTTAATGCTAGGAATACATACACTTGATATGATATAACTATACCTGGGTACAATACATGGTCTAGGAACCTTGAGTAGGTGAGTTGTCCTTTCTCAATGTTTCCCGTTTTCTGAGGTTCTACAAGCGCGGTGCATGTGAATGTTATGTAGCGTAATATGAATTAGATGGGATTTTTAGGATGACAATGATGTGCGCAGTACATACCATCATAGTGATAAAAAACTGCGCGGAAAGGCAGCTCATTTCCGTGAAGCTGACATATGAAATAATGGAGCGGGTGACCAAGTAACATTTCAAGATGATGAATGACTCCATTTTCTGATCCTACATTTACATTGGTTCCATCACAACCAACACACACAATGGGCTGCTGGGTTAGATTTTTCTCCACCAGAAACTCGTGAATAGTTTTGGCAATCTGCTTTCCGTGTCCAGTCTTGGGAGTATGTGTGAGATATTCATTGCCAGGCTCAACCATGATGACATAATGATCTTTCACCATCATCCTCGAACTCTATTTCTCGGTCATCTCATTCTTTATCATCACACGAGTGGCGGTCTTCTTACCATCAAAATAGAGTGACGTCAAATTATCTAAACTAGCCATCTCAATTTCTTGCCTCTTAAATCGGTATTTTTGTCTCGCATCCCACAGCTTATGTGGTCCAATAACCTGACTCTTGTCATCCTTTGTGATAATGCCATAGTCAGTTAAGGTGGCAGTAGCAATGGCAGCTACTTACCCGGGTCTCCCCTACATTACAGTACAGTAACACAACATTGAGAAATGAAATAAGAGATATGAAAAAAAAAGTTGATAAACACTGAACAGAACATCGCACCGCCACAGCGGCTGTTTGGCTAGTACTGTAGGTAAATTTAAAAATTTCAGTAGAAAATGCGGCAGACTAAACCTCGACATATCAGCTTCAAATTTGGCATGGAGTCTTAGGTATGTATAAGGAACAATGCCTGAAGAGTGCAACTTTGAGCAAAATTTCACTGCCCCCTACTGTACATGTCGTGGGTATATGTCACGTGAGGATACGAGGTGTACTAAGTCCATACCAACGCATACAAGATATTTCCTTTCAAATATAGTTTCTGGACCACTTCCAACACCTCACATAGTTCTGATACATTTATCCTTTTTCCAGATCATTGTTCTCATGTATTTTTATATGATATCTGTGGAAGTTATGTTCGCTACACGCTCACAGACGTAAATAGTATGACCTTCAAACCCTGATCCACACTTAGTCCTACAGTACACTAGTCCGGCTCAACTGGACTTTAACATTCATCTTATGGATACCCTGAGTTCTCCTTAATGCTATGAATACATACAATTAATATGATATAACTGTACCTGGGTACAATACAACACATGGTCTTGTAACATTGAGAAGGTGAGTTATCCTTTATCAATGTTTCCCGTTTTCTGAGATTCTACAAGAGCGGTGGATTTGAATGTTATATAGCGTAATATGAATTAAATGGGGTTTTTAGGAATGACAATGATGTGCGCAGTACACTAGATTTATCAAAACTTAAAAAGCCAGATCACAATTGATTTTCCTCTGAAAGATTATGAATACAAAATAATTCTCAGAGTTGGAAGTTTTTCTAAATTTGTCACTTTTTTCACACAAATACACATATGAATCTGTAGGTAATGTTCATTCATAAGATCATATAAATTTTCAAAAGTGTTTAAACTTCGTAATAAAATAAACGTATTCAACATATGTCCGGCTGGGTTGCTTTTATGCATTCCTAAATATAATATAGATTTATTTGACCTCTTTAACTTTGGGACGGCTTTTATCCTTTGAAGCAAACTACAGATTATGAGACGCTTTATTTAACATCATGACAAGTATCGCCACCAGAAAAGGAACAAAAAATACATTAATTTCACACAGAACCTAAATAAGTTTCACACTCTTTAAGTAAACCAGGCAGCATTTAAGTACTCCATTTCGTATATAAGTACCACCAACATATAGGCTTTACTAACGTACAGTATTGTTAGTGAATATAGTTACAATACTTTATAGTTTGTAGTTCTGAAATATATCTGTAATTTGCTTTAGTTATCCCAGGATCTGTAATTTTCTTTAGTGCCCGAAGAATGAAGTAAAATTTTTTTCTAGTTAAAATCGTGAATTCCTTGTTTCTCAGTTATTTGACACCAAAAACTCATTTAATTTTTATAGACTCTATTATATGCTAGTATAGTTTTATTTACATGGTAATAGATGATTATTGAGAAGGCGATTTATATTTTAAACGTGAAAAAAATAATAAGGAGGTTAGCGCCATCTATGACTTAACAGCATTACTAAGCTCTCACCACGGGGGTTCAGTGAAAAGTTTCTCGCCTGGTGTTTATAGAAGTCCTTCACCAGCAGGAACAAGTGACAGGGAACCCAGATGAAAATAATCGCCTGGGGCATCGGTAAGAATTTTAATAGTAGTATTATATCATATATGTAACATTAATAATACAAAGTAGTTATTGGTATATTATTATGGTGGGGCAAAGTATTTTTAATGGTTAATTTAGTCCATTGTGTTGGGTCGGCCAGCGGTGACTTACTGTAACTGATTCTGTAAATTTTCACTTGTTGTCACTATATGAAGTCAAAGTTTAAAGTTTTTCTGGTGGTTTTTGATGTGTTAAGAACGAATTTGAATTAATTTCTGGCTCGAATATGTACTTGTAGTGCAATGTTTGTGGGACGGAATAACATACTTATGTAATGAGATGCAACCATTTTAGAATGCTGCACTATTTCACTGTACTGTCCAACAAGATTTGTATAATCTTGTTTTGTAATCATAGACAAAGCTTAAATGCATGGTATATATACTAATAGGTATGGAATATCTCTTGAATTGGGTGTAAGTAATCTTGGGTATGACTTATCTCGGGAGTTGGGTATGAGTTGACTTTTTGGGGTACAATTTATCTTTGGTACAATATGTTAAATATCTTGCATTAATATAATTTGCGCCAGAAATGTCATTGAAGAAAAGTGCCATACAATTGTTAAAATTACTGATTGCAACTATAAAATTCCCGAGATTCGTTTAGTGGCAAGAAGTGAAATATTACCAAAATTAGGTGGTCAGTTTATACAGTAGTCTTAAACTGGTCTTTCTTTCGCTGTTATTTATATGTAATTCGTTATGTTTAGATAATTTTAAGACATTTTTCGTCTGTGATATTTCCACCTATTACATTTGATCGGTCACAAATTTCATGTCTTGTTTACTATTGGCAGACAAGTTATTTGTTTTACTGTTTATTTTCATTAGTGAGTACTGATATCATAATCTTTTCTTGTGCAAATGCTTCATGTGGTATATAATTAGGCGGTAATGCTGTGGTGACCTCTCATTCCAGGGTGTAAACAGTCATTTCAACCCTCTGCTGCCTCACCAGGGGTCAAAACCTTAGCAGATCACGGCACCTGAGAGGACGGTCTGCACTCACACCTCACTCGACGTGAGTTCCGACCGGCAAAAGTCGCCGATGCGTTGTATCTAATTATGTTATGTTTTTTACCTGACTCCTATTTAATGGCGCGATTTACAATAGGAGAAGCTTTGTTCTTATTTACCTTGATCTTGATTTTTTATGGCTGTTTGGTTAGGTTAGGTTTTAATTGAATGTATTCTCGAAATCTACTTTTAAATTTACTGCATGGATAAAACGAAACAATGAACGAAATAACCTTCGCAATTGGTCCAATATAAAGTACATACCGTATTAAATGCAAAAGTTCTACATCGATTTTTCTTGTGTCTTACGTTGTAGGCTACCATCTCTCTTTGCCGACTAAACACTTAACCCTGCCTCAGTACGACTATTATTGTATTGTACTTAATTATTTATGGGATTATATTCAGCACACTTGACAATCTCGTTACGAAGATGTTTGAATAGACTACAAGCTGTGCGCGAGACCTGGAAAATTTTTGGAAAATTTTGGAAAATTTTCGGAAAATTTTGGGAAATTTTTGGAAAATTTCGGAAAATTTTCGGAAAATTTTCGGAAAAATTTGCGAAAATCTAGAGAAATTTCTGAAAAATCTAGGGGAATTTTTGGAAAATCTGGGGAAATTTTTGGAAAATCTAGGGAAATTTTTGGAAAATCTGGGGAAATTTTTTAAATTTTTGGAAAATTTGTTAAATTTTTGGAAAATTTTTGGAAAATTTTTGAAAATTTCCCCAGATTTTCCAAAAAATTCCCTAGATTTTTCAGAAATTTCCCCAGATTTTCCAAAAATTTCCCCAGATTTTTGGAAAATTTTGGAAAAATTTCGGAAAAATTTCGGAAAATTTTTGGAAAATTTTTGGAAAATTTTGGAAAAATTTTTGAAAATTTTGGAAAAATTTTGAAAATTTTTTGAAAATTTTTTGAAAATTTTTGGAAAATTTTTTGAAAATTTTGGAAAATTTTTGGAAAATTTTGGAAAATTTCCAAAAATTTTTCAAAAATTTCCCAAAACTTCGGAAAAATTTGCGAAAATCTAGAGAAATTTCTGAAAATTCTAGGGGAATTTTTGGAAAATCTGGGGACATTTCTGTAAAATCTAGGGAAATTTTTGGAAAATCTAGGGAAATTTTTGGAAAATCTGGGGAAATTTTTTATATTTTTGTGAAATTTTTGGAAAATTTTTGGAAATTTCCCCAGATTTTCCAAAAATTTCCCTAGATTTTCCAGAAATTTCCCCAGATTTTCCAAAAATTTCCCCAGATTTTTCAAAAAATTTTGGAAAATTTTGGAAAAATTTCGGAAAATTTTGGAAAATTTTTGGAAAATTTTTGGAAAATTATTGAAAATTTTTTGAAAATTTTTGAAAATTTTTGGAAAATTCTGGAAAAATTTCGGAAAATTCTGGAAAATTTCGGAAAATTTTTGGAAAATTTTTGGAAAATTTTGCAAAATTTTTAGAAAATTTTGGAAAATTTTTGGAATATTTTGGAAAATTTTTGGAAAATTTTTGGAAAATTTTGGAAAATTTTTGGAAAATTTTGGAAAATTTTTGGAAAATTTTGGAAAAATTTCGGAAATTTTTGGAAAATTTTCGGAAATTTTTGGAAAATTTTTGGAAACTTTTGGAAAATTTTTGGAAAATTATGGAAAATTTTTGGAAACTTTTGGAAAATTTTGGAAAATTTTTGGAAAATTTTTGGAAAATTTTGGAAAAATTTCGGAAAATTTTGGAAAATTTTGGGAAAATTTTTGGAAAATTTTGGAAAATTTTTGGAAAATTTTGGAAAATTTTGGAAAATTTTTGTAAAATTTTTTCGGAAAAATTTTTGGAAACTTTTGGAAAATTTTTGGAAAATTTTGGAAAATTTTTGGAAAATTTTGGAAAATTTTGGAAAATTTTTGGAAAATTTTTGGAAAATTTTGGAAAAAATTTGGAAAAATTTTGGAAAATTTTTGGAAAATTTTGGAAAATTTTGGAAAAATTTCGGAAAATTTTCGGAAAAATTTGCGAAAATCTAGAGAAATTTCTGAAAATTCTAGGGGAATTTTTGGAAAATCTGGGGAAATTTCTGTAAAATCTAGGGAAATTTTTGGAAAATCTAGGGAAATTTTTGGAAAATCTGGGGAAATTTTTTAAATTTTTGAAAATTTTTTGGAAATTTCCCCAGATTTTCCAAAAAATTCCCTAGATTTTTCAGAAATTTCCCCAGATTTTCGAAAAATTTCCCCAGATTTTTCAAAAAAATTTGGAAAATATTGGAAAAATTTCGGAAAATTTCGGAAAATTTTGGAAAATTTTTGGAAAATTTTTGGAAAATTATTGAAAATTTTTTGAAAATTTTTGAAAATTTTTGGAAAATTTTGGAAAATTTTTAGAAAATTTTGGAAAATTTTTGGAATATTTTGGAAAATTTTTGGAAAATTTTGGAAAATTTTGGAAAATTTTTGGAAACTTTTGGAAAATTTTTGGAAAATTTTGGAAAATTTTTGGATAATTATGGAAAATTTTTGGAAACTTTTGGAAAATTTTTGGAAAATTTTGGAAAATTTTTGGAAAATTTTTGGAAAATTTTGGAAAATTTTTGGAAAATTTTTGGAAAATTTTGGAAAAATTTCGGAAAATTTTGGAAAATTTTTGGAAATTTTTTGGAAAATTTTGGAAAATTTTCGGAAAATTTTGGAAAATTTTGGAAAATTTTTTGAAAATTTTTGGAAATTTTTGGAAAATTTTGGAAAATTTTTGGAAAATTTTGGAAAATTTTTGGAAAATTTTGGAAAAATTTCGGAAAATTTTCGGAAAAATTTGCGAAAATCTAGAGAAATTTCTGAAAATTCTAGGGGAATTTTTGGAAAATCTGGGGAAATTTCTGTAAAATCTAGGGAAATTTTTGGAAAATCTAGGGAAATTTTTGGAAAATCTGGGGAAATTTTTTAAATTTTTGGAAAATTTGTGAAATTTTTGGAAAATTTTTGGAAATTTTTGGAAAATTCTTGAAAATTTCCCCAGATTTTACAAAAAATTCCCTAGATTTTTCAGAAATTTCCCCAGATTTTCCAAAAATTTCCCCAGATTTTTGGAAAATTTTGGAAAAATTTTGGAAAAATTTCGGAAAATTTCGGAAAATTTTGGAAAATTTTTGGAAAATTTTTGGAAAATTTTGGAAAATTTTTGGAAAATTTTTGAAAAATTACGGAAAATTTTGGAAATTTTTTGGAAAATTTTGGAAATTTTTTGGAAAATTTTGGAAAAATTTCGGAAAATTTTTGGAAAATTTTGGAAAATTTTTGGAGAATTTTGGTAAATTTGGGAAAATTTTTGGAAAATTTTGGAAAATTTTGGAAAATTTTTGGAAATTTCCCCAGATTTTCCAAAAATTTCGCTAGATTTTCCAAAAATTCCCTAGATTTTTCAGAAATTTCCCCAGATTTTCCAAAAATTTCCCCAGATTTTTCAAAAATTTTTGGAAAATTTTGGAAAATTTTTGGAAAATATTTGGAAAATTTTGGAAAATATTTGAAAAATTTTGGAAAATTTTTGTAAAATTTTGGAAAAATTTCGGAAAATTTTGGAAAATTTCGGAAAATTTTTGGAAAATTTTTGGAAAATTTTGGAAAATTTTTGGAAAATTTCGGAAAATTTTGGAAAATTTTTGGAAAATTTTGGAAAATTTTTGGAAAATTTTGGAAAATTTTTGAAATTTTTTGGAAAAGTTTGGAAAATTTTTGAAAATTTTGGGAAAATTTTGGAAATTTTTTGAAAATTTTGGGAAAATTTTGGAAAATTTTTGGAATATTTTTGAAAATTTTTGGAAAATTTTTGGAAAATTTGGGAAAATTTTTGGAAAATTTTGGAAAATTTCTGAAAATTTTTGGAAAATTTTGGAAATTTTTTGAAAATTTTTGGAAAATTTTGGAAATTTTTTGAAAATTTTTGGAAAATTTTTGGAACATTTTGGAAAATTTTGGAAAATTTTTGGAAAATTTTGGAAAATTTTTGGAAAATTTTGGAAAAGTTTGTAAAATTTTTGGAAAAGTTTGGAAATTTTTTGGAAAATTTTGGAAAATTTTTGGAAAATTTTTGAAAATTTTTGGAAAATTTGGGAAAATTTTTGGAAAATTTGGGAAAATTTTTGGAAAATTTTGGAAAATTTTTGGAAAATTTTGCAAAAATTTTGGAAAATTTTTGGAAAATTTTTGGATAATTTTGGAAATTTTTGGAAAATTTTTGGAAAATTTTTGAAAATTTTTGGAAAATTTTTGAAAATTTTTGGAAAATTTTTGGAAAATTTTCTTTAAATTTTGGGAAATTTATTAATTTTTTAAAAAATTTTGGAAATTTTTGGAAATTTTTTGGAAAATTTCCGATAATTTTTCGGAAAATTTTGGAAAATTTTGGAAAAAATTTTGGAAAATTTTTGGAAAATTTTTTGAAAATTTTTGGAAAATTTTTGGAAAATTTTTGGAAAATTTTTGAGAAATTTTTGGAAAATTTTTGGAAAATTTTTGGAAAATTTTTGAAAATTTTTGGAAAATTTTGGAAAATTTTTGGAAAATTTTGGAAAAATTTTGGAAAATTTTTGGAAAATTTTTGGAAAATTTTTGGAAAATTTTTGAAAATTTTTGGAAAATTTTTGGAAAATTTTTGAAAATTTTTGGAAAATTTTTGGAATATTTTTGAAAAATTTTGGAAAATTTTTGAAAATTTGTGGAAAATTTTGGAAATTTTTGGGAAAATATTGGAAATTTTTTGGAAAATTTTGGAAATTTTTTGGAAAAATTTTGAAAATTTTTTGGAAATTTTTTGGAAATTTTTGGAAAATTTTGGAAAATTTTTGGAAAATTTTGGAAAATCTTGGAAAATTTTTGGAAAATTTTGGAAAATTTTTGGAAAATTTTGGAAAATTTTTGGAATATTTTTGAAAATTTTTGGAAAATTTTTGAAAATTTTTGAAAATTTTTGGAAAATTTTGGAAAATTTTTGGAATATTTTTGAAAATTTTTGGAAAATTTTTGAAAATTTTTGGAAAATTTTTGAAAATTTTGGAAAATTTTGGAAAATTTTTGGAAAATTTTGGAAAATTCTTGGAAAATTTTGGAAAATTTTTAGAAATTTTTGGAAAATTTTGGAAAAATTTCGGAAAATTTTGGAAAGTTTTTGGAAAGTTTTTGGAAAATTTGGGAAATTTTGGAAGGAGTGTTATATAGTAGTGAAGGAGTGTTATATAGTAATGAACGAGTGTTATATAGTAGTGGACGAGTGTTACATAGTAGTGGACGAGTGTTATATAGTAGTGAAGGAGTGTTATATAGTAGTGGAGGAGTGTTATATAGTAATGAACGAGTGTTATATAGTTGTGGACGAGTGTTATATACTAATGAACGAGTGTTATATAGTAGTGAAGGAGTGTTATATAGTAGTGAAGGAGTGTTATATAGTAGTGAAGGAGTGTTAGACAGTAGTGAAGGAGTGTTATATAGTAATGAACGAGTGTTATATAGTAATGAACGAGTGTTATATAGTAGTGAACGAGTGTTATATAGTAGTGAAGGAGTGTTATATAGTAGTGAACGAGTGTTATACAGTAGTGAAGGAGTGTTATATAGTAGTGAACGATTGTTTTATAGTAGTGGACGAGTGTTATATAGTAATGGACTAGTGTTATATACTAATGAACGAGTGTTATACAGTAGTGAAGGAGTGTTATATAGTAATGGACGAATGTTATATAGTAGTGAACGAGTGTTATATGGTAATGGACGAGTGTTATATAGTAGTGAAGGAGTGTCAATAGTAGTAAAGGGGTGTTATATAGTAATGAACGAGTGTTATATAGTAATGAACGAGTGTTATATAGTAGTGAACGAGTGTTATATAGTAGTGAAGGAGTGTTATATAGTATTGAACGAGTGTTATATAGTAGTGAAGGAGTGTTATATAGTAGTGAAGGAGTGTTATATTGTAGTGAAGGAGTGTTATATATTAGTGAACGAGTGTTATATAGTAGTGGACGAGTGTTATATAGTAGTGGACGAGTGTTATATACTAATGAACGAGTGATATACAGTATTGAACGAGTGTTATACAGTTGTGAAGGAGTGTTATATATTAATGAAGGAGTGTTATACTGTAATGAGTGAGTGTTATACAGTAATGGACGAGAGTTATATAATAATGAACGAGTGTTATATAGTAGTGGACGAGTGTTATATAGTAGTTAAGGAGTGTTATATTGTAGTGAACGAGTGTTATATGGTAGTGGACGAGTGTTATATAGTAGTGGACGAGTATTATATTGTAGTGGACGAGTGTTATATAGTAGTGGACGAGTGTTATATACTAATGAGCGAGTGTTATACAGTAGTGTACGAGTGTTATATAGCAGTGGAGGAGTGTTATATAGTAGTGAACGAGTGTTATTTAGAAGTGAAGGTGTGTTATACTGTAGTGGAGGGATGTCATATAGTAATGAACGAGTGTTATATAGTAGTGAACGAGTGTTAATTAGTAGTGGACGAGTGTTATATAGTAGTGGACGAGTGTTATATACTCGTGAAGGAGTGTTATATAGTAATGAACGAGTGTTATATAGCAGTGGACGAGTGTTACATAGTAGTGGACGAGTGTTATATAGTAGTGAAGGAGTGTTATATAGTAATGAACGAGTGTTATATTGTAGTGAAGGAGTGTTATATAGTAGTGAAGGAGTGTTATATAGTAGTGGAAGAGTGGTAATTAGTAGTGGACGACTGTTATATAGTAGTGGACGAGTGTTATATAGTAGTGGACGAGTGTTATATAGTAGTTAAGGAGTGTTATATAGTAGTTAAGGAGTGTTATATAGTAGTGAAGGAGTGTTATATAGTAGTGAAGGAGTGTTATATAGTAATGAACGAGTGTTATATAGTA